>JAEIIL010026891.1:0-12436 GCA_018905715.1 Drosophila lini | reverse complement strand
CCGGATCGGACGACTATATCATATAGCTGCCATACAAATGTTAGATAAATTTTAAGAAAACAAAATTTTAGCTTGGCTGTTTTTCAAATTTTTGCATCATTTTTGAGATATGGCCATCTTATATTATTTTATAATTTCAGTTTTAATTTTATGAAAATCGGCGTGCCGAAGTTAGCTTCCTTTCTTGTTTTTCTTTAAAAAATATGTAGAGGTCTAGGAGTTAAAGAAAATTTCTCGAGCTCCCACAAAAAAAGGTGATTTACCGTGTACATCCTAACTTTCCACAAAATAATTTGATATCAAAAAACTTTAATGCATTACTACACTTTTTTTTATCTCCCACTTAATATATCAACTTACCGCCGAGGAAATGGTGTCCACGTCAGTCTCCGGCTTGTAGTCGGTCTTCTTTTGTTCATACTGCAGATAGACCTTCACCCAGCCAATAACTGCGCTGATGGAACGGTCCAGGCCCTGATCCAGCTTCGTCTCAATTTGCTCCATTAAAATACGCTTCTTGAACACGTAGTCCGAGTACTTTGAGGTATTACTGAATAATATAAAGTCAAATAATTTATGTACTTTCAGAATAAGGTGCACACCCACCTCACACATGGTATAACCGAGGTGTGACACAGCTTGTCCAGCAGATGCACAATGATGTTTGTCTTCTGAACCACGTCAAAGAAATACAGCTGGGGAAAGACTCTGCCCTCGGCCAGCGGCACTGCCTGCAGACCCAACTCGAGGGCATAATCCACGTGCTCATGCATCAGAAAACGCAGCAGGATGTCATTCAGCTTGATTGCATTGCCGGGAAGCTCAGTTTCGTTGGACAGAAGGCGGCAGCGCTTGAGGGAGGCCTTTGCCTCCTGCAGCATGTTGATGGCTAGTTCCTCGGAGAGGAATGTCTCCCCGCCATAATCCTCGATGGCGGCTATATTAATGTTGGCTCGCGTTGCTATCAACACCTCCATGTTGCGTCGAAAGCCCTTGGTGGTCTGCGTCTTCTGGTGTTTCTTGCTGGCGTAAAATTTCTCCAGCTCCGTGGAGCACTTGGCCGTAAGGCATTTCGTCTCCATTTCGGCATATCCGGCCAGATGCTTCATGAAGATCTGCTGCGTCAGTTTCTGCAGCAAGTCATCGTCGATGGTGGACATGTAGACTTGCAAATCCGTGGAGAGCTTCAGTGTGCTAAAGAGCAACTTCAAATATAAAAGACACTCTCTAGAGGATATACAGCGTTCAAAGCTTACCGTGAGTACAACTCGTAAAGAGTGCGCAGGTACTTCTCCTCGTCCTTTTTGTCTTCCAGCTTGGTCATAGCGTACTGGTGCAGCTTCAGCTGGTAGATGTTTAGTATGAACTTGGACATTACCTGCTGGGGATTGGCAAACACCTTCTGGATGATCTCGTAGTGGTGCTTGCACAGCGGAACGATGCCGATAAAGATGTCCTTACCGCTGTACGGCTGCATCTGACTCTGCTCGATGTACGCGTCCACGCATTGCGTGTAGCCCTTGAACTGGGACAGGATCTGGGCGAGGGTCTTCATGCGCTCAATGTCCTCGCTCTTCTGGGCGGCAGCAAACTCTTCGATCAGCCGCCGCTCCACTTCATCGTACTTCTTTTCGATTTTCCGCTTGGACTCGGCAAAGTTCCCGGGTGGCAGATCCTGAGAGATTGCATATAGCTTCTGGATGACGTCGGCTGCCTCGCTCAGGCGAGCGGCATCTGTGAATATGTCGTTGACAATCACGGGTCCGGCGGCCAGAAATTCGGCCATAAAATTGAGCAACTTCTGGGCCTCCACCGAGCGACTGCGCGGGGTGTTTACGTTCTCTAGCTGCTCGCCCAGATGCATGATCTTCCCAGCCACCGAGTTAATCTTCTCGTCCAGCTGGCCGAACCAATCGATGGCTGTCTGGTGGCGTTCTTGCAGCTTGGCTATCTTCTTGGCGTGCGACTCCTTCTCCTGGCGCAGCGACTCTTCGAGCCGCTCGCACTTGCTCTGCTGCTTCTCTTGCAGGATCTTTAGGTCTTTGATCGTCTGGATGAAGGTGTCGTGGAGGGCCACAGGACTGAAATCTTCGCTGTTTTGCAGCTCATTATTGGTGCGCCAGGTTAGGCGTTCAATGAATTCGCCCACCTCAAAGGGCTCCTGGTTGGGATGAGTTCCGGGATTAAGTTATGGAATATATTAGGAGTATCGGCAACCCACCTGTTCAAACTCCTCCATGTATTGGGACAGCATTATAACGATTTTCTTTGACTTTTGATGATTCGATTTGTGGGAGTTTTTTTGCTGCTGCTGCTGCTTCTTCTTATTGTTTCCTGCAGTCAGCTGTTTGCATTGGCGTTGCCACCTTGCCCAGTTTTTCGCTGCTGGCAATGCCCTTTGGTTTTGTTTATGTTTTTGTTTACTCTCTTTGGCAAAAAAAATTTTAATATTTGGCGCTTGTTATATAATCGCAAAGCTGCTTTAATTAGGAGAATTGAAACAATTGATTATGCTTGCTGATCTTAATTAAGTGTTTATTATATTATGAATGCCTTACTTATTGCCTCGTATCAAAACCATTTTTTTTTTTTTTACAACAAATTGCAATGTGCTAAACAAGTTAAAATTTCAAACATTAATATTTTTTGTATAACCTTTATAATTATTGCGTGGAGTCAGCGATTTATTAAACCTTAGTTACAGTTTGGAACTGAATATGAAAATATGTGAAAAACCAAGAACTTTAATCTTTACTCTTACTTTTTTTTGTTTTTTTTTGTTTAGATTTGCGTGGATTTTTCTTTTTGACATTTGTTTAGCAAAGGAAAGCTAGTTTTTTCTTACAAACTGCGCCTGCGTCTGCATCTGCTGCTCCTGGCCCAGCGATGACTGTTGCAGCTGCAGCAGCTGCTGCTCCTGTTGCTGCTGCTGCAGGTGGAGATGAGGATGCGGATGTGGGTGGGTGAGCGTGTGGGAAGTGGAGGGCAGCTCCAAGGCGTGCGGAACAATGTTGATGGCACTGGCGGTGCTGGCCGAGGTGGCCAAATCCACGGCCGGCAAACGCGCGCTGTCCTCGAAGGGGGCGCCGGCTGCCATGCTGCTCAGCACCTCCGGCATCGAGGGCGTGTCCACCAGCTGGTGCAGGTTCTTCAGCTCCGTGGAGCGCAGACTGGCTGACAAACTTTCGCTAGAGGCCAGCGAGGTCGATAACGGGGAGTTTCGCTCCATGGATGAGGCAATGTCTAGGGTTAAAGAGAAGGAATATATACCTTGAGGCATTTAGAAAGCAGCCCCGCTGCACTCACCAGTTCTGTCCGTGTCCGGGGAACAGGTGTTGTGGCCAACTCCGCCATGCGGCTGCTGAAGCATCATCATCAGCTTCTCCTCCATCTGCATGATGATCTTCTTCTGCACGTCATATTTCTTGTTAACAGACTGCAAAAAAAAGAAATATTAAGAGATTACTTAATATTTTTTTAAAAAATTTTAGTAAACAAAAAAAAAGCAGTCTTTCGATGTTAAATAGCTAGGGATTAAAAATAATAATTATTAAAGGAGCGTGAAAAAGAGACTAAGAGACTCGGAAGTCCCACCCACCTTGAACTTTTCCTCGTACTCATCCTTGACAGTGCTGAGGAGTCGCTTCTGCTCCGTCATGGCCTTCTCGCTGTTGGCCAGCTGGGTCTGCAGGTCGCTGATCTTGTGCTTCATGCTCTCCAGCTGTGATGTCTTCTCATCCAGGCTGTGCCTCAGATCTGAATAAATAAAAAATGTTTATAAACATTCGAGAAGTATAAACAGGCAATGAAAGCACCTTTCAGTTCCAGATGGCTGCTCTCTTGGAGCATCTGCAGCTCCTCGTCGCGGGCCCTAAAGTTGTCAATCTCGGCCAGGCGGTCGCGGCAACGCACCTGCACCTCGCCCATGATAATGAACTCGGCCTCCAGGCGTGCCAGCTCTTGCTTGCACTGTAGTCCCACGTCGGCCTGCTGCTGGGCGTGCTGCAGTTCGGTGCCCAGGCTGAAGACTTGGCCGCGGAGCGACTCCAACTCGTAGTTCATCTCCTTGTGGCGAGCCACCTCGGTGGTGAGGCGCGTCTGCAGGTCGTCGTTGGCCTGCCGCAGGCACTTCTTTTCCTCGAGCTCGTGCTGGTACTTGGCCCGCATATCGGCCATTTCCTCCTGGTGGCTATTCTGGCGTTCGTTGGCCAGCCGCATGGCCTGATCCATCTTGCCGGCCAGATCCTTGTTCTTCGCGTCAAAGTTCTTGAGCTGCTCCTTCAGTCGATCGGTCTCCATCTCCAGGCTGCGCTTGTCCCTGCTCCGACCCATGAGGCGGCGATTTCGCTCGGCGTGAATGGAGCGCCGGTAGCTCTCGTATGCCAGCTGCAGGCACATCAGTTGTCCTTGCTCGGCGTCAAAGCTCTCCTTTGCCTTGACCGCGTGCTTGATGTACTCGTCCAGAATGTCCTGCGGGTACAGAAGGCTGCGCTCGTAGCTGTTCCGCTGCTCCTTGCACTCCAGGAGAAGTTCAATCAGCCAATTCTCGTACTGCGCCGGAGCGCTCGCCACTCCATCCACCGTCTGGGTAGAGGCGTGCGTGAAGATCCTGGGCGGCTCCTTGGGTGCTGCTATGGCCAGGATCCGGCCGCTCCTCTGCAGGCGGCTGCCAGTCTTTTGCGTCTTCCCATTCTCAGTCCTCTGCCTCTGGCCTAGGCAATCAGCCTCATCGTCGTCGGTTTCCTCCATATGTTGCTGCAGTCCCGCCAGTGCCGAGCAGGACTTGGCCCGTCGGATGGGGTTCTCTGCCTCCACACTCCAGGTGGCCTTCTTGGCCGCCGTGCTGCTGCTGCTGCCGCCGATGTCGGCACAAGTCTCGTTGCCACTGTAGCTGGCCATGCGGTTTCTACGCTTCAGTCCCTTGGCCAGTTGGTGCATGGATCGGCTGGTGGGCATGTGGAGTCCGCCCACGCTACACAGACTGCGATCCGTCTCGTTGCACTCGCCGCACACGGCAGCGACCACCGGCGAGCCGCCGCCGAGCTCAGAGTTGATTTCTGGCAGGCTACTAGGAAATGGTGCGTTGGCGTTGGCCGCTCGCTCCACGTTGTGCCTGTCCTGGATGACCTGCTGGAGGCGACGCTCGTACATTGTCACCCTGGTGACCTCCAGGAACGTGCTGGCAGTGCCCTCCTCTGCCTCCCGACTGACGTCGGGGAAACTGAACTGATTCTGCTGATCCTTGCGCATGGGTGACGACGGCTGGCTCGTGGTGAAGATAGCCCTAACCGCATGAGAGTTTACCAGGCCGTGCGGCTGCTTCAGCTCCCTCAGATCCTTCAGCGGCGTTGTCTCCGGCGTGGCCTCCACAGCGGCCTCGGGCGGCGAGGAGCCCGTCATGCCCACCATCAGCTGCGAACTCATCGCCGGCTGAAGGGGCAGAATGAACGATGTGGTGGGCGTCAGCGGGATGGCACTGCTAGAGGAGGTGATCTCGTTGTGCGGACTCCAAATCGGACCCAGTTCCCCGCCTGACGAATTGAAGCGGTCGTTCCTTGAATGTTGGAAGTCCCTCAGCTGGTAGCTGTAGTCCGTATTGGTTGCCGAGGTGGTGGAGTTCATGCGACTGTAGCCGGGGGTCAGCGGGTACGCATAGCTGCCGCCGTCGTCGCCGTTGTTTGCCTCGGGCAGCAGGACGGGCAGGGACAGATTGGCGCACTCCATGACCACATCATGCGGTTCCATTTCCTTCCAACGCGTATTGTTCAACTCCGTTTCCGGCGTGGCCGTCAGCAGCATGGGATGCACGCGGACCGTGTCCAACAGCGGCTTAATCGTGTGCTGGAAAATGCTGCCGCCGCTGCCCCGCTTGATGAACTCCCCCAAATAGGCCATGAAGCTGCACGGATACATGCCGTACAGGCGATGAAACAGCATCTGAAGGCCCAACTGCAAGTGGACCAGCTTCTCGTCGGGCAGCTTGTTGGTGTTCTGCAGCTTCCACGAGGCCAGATGACCGAATACGTCGAATAAGTCGTTAAGAAAGTTGGGAACCGAATTTGGGATGATCGGCAGTAGGGTGATTATGCACAACAGGGCGCTCATCAGTGGTACTATCTCCTTCTCGTGCTGCAAGGGGCGCTTGTGAATATCCGGCCAGGATTAATTGTTCTCCCCGATCGCACACAAAACTTACCGTGAGCAGCTTGAAAATGCTTTTGATGAGCCGGTGCTTCTCGATCTTGTACAGCCAGGTGGGATGGTGGCGCACAACGAAGCAGAATATGTGGAGGCTCTGCACCCGGTGCTGCGACTGCTTGAGGCAGTCGTCCAGCCGATCGAAGATGTAGCCATCGTGCGGGGCCTGGGCCTTGACCAGCACCTCCAGAATGCGCTGAGATCCGGTTTTGTAGAAGTAGTCCAGCATGAACTGCACCACCCACTGGTCTTTGTCTGCGGAGAGAGGGATTCGGATGTGGAATGGTGGAATAATGATCCACAGCTTGAGTTCACAAGCACTCACTCTGGGTAAACAGCTCCACTAGCTTCCGCTTGGCCTCCTCGTTCTCCAACGTTATGTTCGACTCCAGGTCGCCGATTATCTTCTCAATGTCCATGGCGGTATCGCTGTAATCTGTTGTTTTCTACTCCACCTCTACTCCTTGTCCTGCCGCTCCACTCACTCGTCTTCGTCGTCGTCGTCGTGGTTGTCTTCTGCAGAGCTGCGTGTGCTTTTTCTCGTCTTGGTCGCTGTCAACTGGGAAACGAGAGCGCTGGCATTGAAGTTTCCAAGGCGTGGAGCGTGTCTCCACGGTTTAATGGGGCTTTCGATGCACTTACCTCTGCTAGTCTCATCTTTTTTACATGTTTTGTCTTGAAAGTGAAAAAGGTTACTTTTTTTTTGTGATATTTCCTTTGCTGTTATCGAAATCGATAGATCGCGAAACTCTGGCACCACAGGTTCAATCAAAACAAAATCAGCTGTTTGCGAAAACTTTCAAAAGAAAATCGCAAACCGATAAGTTGCGGACTCTGGCAGCACTGGCACTAGCAAAACAGCTGATTGTATTATTGCCCGGCTATTAAAGAATGTATAAATATTATACAATATTCCGGCGGCTCGGAACGCAGCCCAAGTTGGCCACCATTCCCAAGCGGTAATTAGGGAATTACTTGAGTTACTAGGTGTACTAGTTAGGCTCACATTTTTCAGGAAATGGAAAAGCGTCGTGGGCCTGGAGGTGCACGCACAGATTGCCAGTGCATCAAAGCTCTTCTCCGGCAGTGGAACATCATTTGGAGCACCGCTGAACTCATCCGTGGCCTATTTCGATGCCTCTATACCGGGCACCTTGCCGGTAAAGAACTCATTCTCAAGAAAAGCTTTCTTTGTTATATATTTCTTGTGTTTCCAGGTGCTCAACCGGAAGTGTGTGGAATCCGGCATCAAAACTGCTCTAGCTCTAGGCTGCCGGGTGAATGAGGTGTCCATGTTCGATCGCAAGCACTACTTCTATGCGGATTTGCCGGTAACTAACAAAATTTTACATCAAAACCATACCTAAATCTTAAATTTGTTTCCTAGAACGGCTACCAAATTACCCAGCAAAGAGCAGCCCTGGCTAACGATGGCATCGTGAGCTTTCCAGTGATAACGCCCGGGAAAAAAGTTTACTACAAAAGCGTGAAACTCCTCCAACTGCAACTGGAGCAGGACAGCGGAAAGTCCCTGCATGACGAGCAGCTTAAGCGAAGTCTGGTTGACCTTAATCGAGCTGGTCTGCCGCTGATGGAGTTGGTGTTTGCCCCGGATCTGGAAACGGGTGAGGAGGCTGCCTCGTTGGTCAAGGAACTGATGCTGATACTGAGACGTCTGCAGACCTGCAGCTGCAAGATGGAAGGTACTTAAATCCTCTCTCTTATCTTTTATTCTACTAACTCTCTGCTTTCTATAGAGGGTGCCCTGCGTGTGGATGCCAATATATCCATTCACCAGGAAGGCGAACCACTGGGCGTGCGCACCGAAGTCAAGAACATTGGCTCGGTTCGCAGCATCTCGCAGGCCATTACGTACGAAATAAACCGACAGCTGGAAACGGTGGCCGATGGCGGAGTAATCACCAATGAGACGCGATCCTGGGATGCGGAGAACAGGCGCACAGTGGCCATGCGTGACAAGGAGGTGCTGCAGGATTACCGATTTATGCCGGAACCCAATCTTCCACCGCTCCATGTGAACCTCAAGACAGGATCAAAGTCCACCGAAGATCTGCTATCGGTGGCAACGCTCAGCGAGGAGATACCGGAACTACCAGAGGACACGCGACAACGCCTGATGGAACAGTACAATTTGAATGCAGATACTTCTATTATTTTGGTGGTGCGTATATAAGTATATAGTAGTTGTGTCTTTTCAGAGCTACTACACTTCTGTTTTCAGAACGAACCTGTTCTCCTCGATCATTTCCTGAGCATCAGCCGCAGCTTGAGCCAACTGCCCAGCAAAGTCATTTACAATTTCCTCATCAACGACTTGCTGACCTACTGCAACAAGCTAAACCTGGATGTGGAAGATTGGTAATTGTACACATAAAAACTAACAAAAGTACCTTTAATTAATATTTCTCTGCGTTTCAGCTCCATTAAGGCTGATGATTTAAGGGATATCTTAAGCTATCTACACTCGGAGCAGATAAATATTCAGGCTGCTCGGCAGCTCATAGAACTTCAGCAGCAGAACCCCGCAGCTAAAGTCAGTGAGGTGAGTCCAAAGCACCTTCTTAAAACGAATTATTTTCTAATGAGTTCCCCCTGCTCTCTTCCAGCTCATTGAACTCAACAACCTGCAGCAGATCTGCAGTCCTGAGGCCATCGGGGAGCTCTGCCAGCAGGCGATTGCCAACCAGGCCAAGGCTGCCCAGCAGTACCAAAAGGGCAAGGCCAAGGCTCTGTTCGCCATCGTGGGCGAAGTGGCCAAGCTCTCGAAGCAAAAGGCCAACATGAAGATGGTCGTAGAGTGCCTGGAAAAGCAGCTGAAGCCCGCCAAGAAATAGGAAGTCGTCTGGATAGATACTGTGTTCATTAGAGGTGTGTTTTACTCTTGTATATATATTTTATAAAACTTGCACTGTATATAGGATTAGATATGGCTAAGGTTAGGGCTTAGTGGCTTTGTTTCGTGCTGACTAGTTTCGGTGTTTCCGGCCAATAAATGTAAATGCAACTGATCGTGATGAGATATATAGTTCGGTGTTCTCCCTCGCAGCAGGGAGAATCGGAACTTGTGACCCTTTAATGCGTATAGTTGGATATAGATGGCATCGAATGCGACTGAATGGAACGCACTATATTCGATTGTCTATCGGGGCAGACAATGAACAGCTGGAATTGTACTAAGGCAAACGAGAACGAATGAAGGTCCAAGAGGCCTCTCTAAATAAATGCAGGTGGCAGTGAGCGTTACGTCTTCTTCTTGGCGGGATCAAGTTTAAACAAAATTTGCTGTCTCTAGTCGCGATCGTAGTCCCGGCAGCTGGAGGGCGGCAGACTCATCGAAACAGCGGAATCGAGGCTGAAAGAGGTTATTAATTAATGTAAAGACTATAATAAGGCTACCCCCACCACCCTTACTCACCGCCGACTCTCGCTCTCCAGAAGGTGGGCATCCACCGGATGCTGCGACACATTCCTCAGGGAATCCCCCAGAGTGCTCCTCAGGTGCTGCATCTCCCGATTGGCCTTCGAGCTGCGCAGTATATACTGCTGGCGCCGCTTGGCCTCCTGAGCCAACTGCTCGCGCAGCATGGAGATCTGTCAAAGATGTTGAGCTTTGTTAGAGTCCATCCTCATTCTTTTTATTTTTCCAAGTACTCACCTGATTCTCCAGGCGCAGAACCTGCTGTCGGTGCGACTGCTCCCTGGCATCAAGCAGCTTCTCCGCATGCATCTGGGCACTGCGGTAGCGATCCGAGTCCATGCCATCCACACACTTGCTGCTGTCGTTCATCCGCGCCTTGCAGCGCGCCAACTCTGACTCCTTCTCCGCCAGCAGCGTCTCAAGGCGGCGCACTTTGAGGCGAAGATCGCGCGTCTCCTGCTCGATCACACTGTGATCCAGGCCACAGTTGAAGGAGCCTCCTCCAACGGTGACCCCATTGCCTCCGGCCCCATCGTATCGATTGGAATCGAATTCTCCGGAGTCATTTGCTCCCCCGTAATAGGAGTTGTTCTTCTCAGCCCGATCGTACGCGTTTCCGCCGGAAAATTTGCTCTTCCGCTCGCACTCCAGCTGCTTAACCTTGTCCTGCAGTGTCTGCAGCTTGCTCCTTAACTCTGACCGCTCCCGCTGCGTGGATTTCAGCTGCCTGCTGAGCTCCTCTTCGCCGCCGCTGCCTCCATTTCCGTTGGTCAGGGGCTTGTCGCCGCCGCTCTCCTGGTTCCACTTGGCGATGCGCAGCTGCGACTCCAGGGCGGAGCGCTGAACTTCCAGGTCGGTGACCTGCTCCTGCAGCCGCTGGTTGCCATCCAGTTGGGCCTGCTGGCTGCGGCGCAGCTCGTTGAGATTGGTCTGGGCGCTATCCAGGCGCTCGGTGAGGATACGCTTCTCGTTCTCGGTGGTCTGCAGGGATTTTTGCAGCAGCTTCACCTTGTCCTCGTTGGCCTGGGCGCAGTGACCTTGCTCGGAGAGCTCCTTTTGCAGGGTCTTTAGTTCGCCCCTCAGCTGAGTTTCGCCGACGGCGGCCTTCTGGAGGCGCTCCTTTAGCTGATCCACGGTGGACTTGAGGGCAGTGCAGCGATCTTCCAGTTGAGTCATGGCCCTATTCTGGTTCTCAAGTCGCTCGGCCATCTGACGGATGCTGCAGTCCTTCTCTTGGAGTGCCATTTGAAGACGTGTGAGGTCGCCCTCCATGGCCACGCGCTGGAGATCAAGTTTGCTGGCCCTGCCCTCCACCTTGGCCAGTTCCTCTTGCAGCTGGCGCTTGTCGTTCTCCAACTTGGAGCACTGTTGGCGACTCTTCTCTAGACGATCCTCGTTCTGGGCATTCTCCTCCGAGGTGGCCGCCAGCTGCATCTCCGTTTGGGCCAAGCGCTCCCGCAGCATCATCAGCTCGTCGTTCCGGTGTTTTAGCTTCTCCTCCAGTGCCTGAATAGCGGAGATCTTCATCTTACGGTCGGTTTCCAGGTTGCTCTTTTCCTCTTGTAGGTTCCTCAACATGGCCTGCAGCTTGCCCAGCTTGGCATCGCACTTCACCTGCTGCTCGGCTGCATCTTGGAGCTGCTTCTTAGCTGCTCCCAGCTGGGACTTGTAGTCGTCCTTCTCGCGCTCCAGCTGAGCCACTTGGTGCATTAGGTTTCGGACTCCCTTCCTCACCAGGTCTGGGTCGACATCGATGGGTCCATCCGGGCACTGTGAAGTGCTCCTGTTATCGTAGTCTCCGCAGCTGCGGGATGGGCTGAACCGCCTCGAGGGACTTAGCAAGCGGTGGGAAAGATTTACACTGCCGTCCACCTGGATTCCGGCGATTCTTCGCAGCGTGTGCACCACCGAGGAGAGCTTCTGTTCTGTGTCCCGCTTGTGGAGCTCCACGCAGGACAGCTGCTCATCCAGAGCACGAATACGTCCCTCGGCTCCGCCCAGGCGGGCCTTCAACTCCTGGATCTGCTGAGTGGCATCGGCCAGGCAGACCTCTAGGTTGTGCTTCTGATCCTCCAACCGTTTCTCCCGGCCCCGACCCTCCTCCAAGCGCTGGGCCAATTCCTGCTCGCGAGCATGGAAGCGGTGCTCCTCCTGGTTGTTCTGGCAGCGAGCCCGTCCCAACTCCTGGCGCGTGGCACAGAGATTGGCCTCCAGGTCGGACAACTGCTTCTTGATCTGGCAGAGCTCCTGTTGGGCCCGCTCCTTCAACTCCACTTCGGCGACCAGCTTGCACTGCAGCTCCTTGCCGCCCTCGTCCTTCTGGGCAAACTCCACCTGAGCCTTTTGTAGCTGCGCCTTGGTGGCATTTAGATCCTGGGTGGTCTTTGTAAAGTGATTCTCCGTTTCCTTGAGTATGGTGCTCAGTCGAGTGCGCTCATTCTCCAGCGAGTTCTTCGAGTCCTCCAAATTGCTGATCTTCTGCAGGGCCTCCTCGATGGCGCGAGCCTGCTCCCGCTTGGCGCCCTCCACTCGCTTGACATGGTCGCGCAGCTCCTTGTTGCTGCCGGAGTACTTGTCCCGCTCAATGTTGCTGTCCGCCAGTTGCCGCCGGCTGTCCGTCAACTCCTTACGAAGACTGTCGATGAAGCCCTCAGCTGGAGGAGAAGGAGATTTCCATTTAAAGCCTAGTACTCTGACGACGAAAATCTGCTGTAACACGTGTTACAGCTGCCGAACTCCATATAAAAACAAGAAAGGAAGCTAACTTCGGCACACCGAAGTTTGTATACCCTTGCAGAT
>JAEIIL010026880.1:0-10517 GCA_018905715.1 Drosophila lini | reverse complement strand
TCGTGCGTTCTAGAGTGATTTGATCCCCGCAGAAAACTCGACTTATTTTTATATAATAGATTAATAAGCACAAACTAGGGACCTCGATCAATTAGTTTTGTCAAGCCTTAAAGGCCTTAATTTATACCAACCTTGCTTTATAATGGAAACAAATACCTACAGTTGCACTTTCTTCCTTTCCTACTTGGTATTTTAAGCCACACTTGACTTTGATTTTAGCCATGGTAAAATCGCAAATCTGCACAAGCCCGTAAACGTAAAAACTTCACATTAACCTTTCCGAATCCGAGCACTCACTGGTCTTCGCCAAAATAACTTCGATTGCGCAAATTTGCCTGACCAGCAGCAGCAGCACCCCCAAAAAGTGATTTCCATTCGGGGCCGATATCTCGAGCTCCTCCCGCCGCTTAAGTCCAAGCGGTTCAACGTCTCTCAGGCTCGGATTTCAAGTTCAAACGAGATCGGCGCAGCTCTGACCTTCCGACAATTACATGTACATACATGAAAATGCTGCATTGCCCACTTACGGGATGCTAACGAAATTCGGAGTTGCTATTTGTATCAGTTGCAGAAAAAATGTGAATCTAAATTCTGAGATTCTAGAATTCTAGATTCTTTGATCTAGAACTAGTTAAAAAGGCTTAAAAATATTTTATTTCTATATTTTAAAATGTGTTACATAAAAAAAATACAGGGAAAACCCTCTTAAGGAAACAAAAACCGAGCCTATAAGACTTCATGACCATAAACAGCGCTTATTTTTTCAATAATTATACTTATTTAATTCAATTAGATTTACATCAAGATAATACCTACTTTATACTTGTTTTTTTGTTCTATATTTCATGTTATAATATAAAATCTCAATATTTTTGATACCCCATTTTCTCTCAATGTGGGTGCGTGCCACACAAGTGTGAAGCGATGACAGCAATTTGTTGAATGCATCATCGATCAAATGCGATCGCTCCGTCGCCAGGTCGAATGCCTTTAATTGTATAACTGGGGCAAGCATCTGAGAGACTCATCCCTAAACAGTTTGGGCCAGGTCAGCAGTGCGGTGTCTATTGTGGCTATTGCTATTCCTATACTGCTGCCGTTGACTTTGACACTGATCGCGATCGCGATCGTTCCCGCAACTCCACATGAAAATCCGTATAAATATGCGGGGCACAATCCGCCGATCGATCAGACAGCAGTGAGCTTCGGTATTGGTGGTTGTCAGCAGTGATTGGACTTGGACAGGATCATAATCAGGATCTGAATCAGGATGATGCGAGGACTGCTGGTGGTCCTGCTGGTGGCCTGTAGTCAGGCTAATGGCGCCACCCATGTGAACATCTCGATTGCCCAGCAGCCGGCCACTAATCCGGCGGATGTTAACTACGTGGAAGGCGGCCGTGCTCCGGCGGAACTGAGAGCGGGTCCGCAGCGGGATGAGGATCAGCAGTTTCAGCGCATCAAGGAGCGACAGCAGCAGCAACTCCAGTCCCAACAGCAACAGCAAATGACTCAAAACCAGCCACAGCAGCAGCAACAGCAGCCACCTCAGCAGCTCTCGCCACGCCAAGGATTGGGTCTGCAGCCCTCGGTTCAGGGTCAGCCGCCGATGTCCAAGAACGGACGACTGCCTCGTCGCCGAAACCATAACCGCCGTCCCTCGCTCCACCAGCAGCCGCCGCAACCAAGTCCTCACAGCGGCCAGTTCCGACAGCGCAACCAGCAGCTGCGCCAAAATCAGGAGTTCGAGCGCTACATCCAGTCCTACCACAGTCATGGACCCACTGTGGAGACGGTGAGTCTTCCATCGAAGACGTAAGATAGGGTAAGGCACTGAGTTATCCACTATTTCCAGGTCTACGAATCCTCAAATCCCGCACCGCAACGCTACACACAGTCCAGCTCAGGCGTGACTTCCTCAGTGGATGTGGAAGATGCTCCACAAAAGTTGGTCTCCATTGGAGGCGGTCACCGATCCCAGCAGCTGCGTATGTTTGAACGCCAGGTGGCTGCTCCCGTTTCCACACAGGGTCAGAGTGCCAATGTAGAGGTGGCTCCCGATAGCAAGCCCATCTATGAGCCAGCCCAGGCTCCCGTTCAAGCGCCAGCTGTGAGCTCCAGTTCATCTTCTTCGGGCGGTGGAAGCTCCTCCTCCGCCTCTTCCTCCTCCTCATCGTCTTCATCGAGTTCTGTTCCTGCTGCCGCTGCGCCTTCTCTTCCTGCTGAACCAGCTTCAGGATACGATTCCTCGGTGGGTTTCAATCCTGCCACCAGCTACAATCGTCCCAGCTACGATCAGAGTGGTTATGGCTACGAGGATGCCCCAGAGGTTGACTACCAGGAGCAGTATCCACCAGAGGTGGACGATGGCCAGGGCTACGAGGACTACGGCGAGCAGTCGGGCTACCAAGGAGGCTCAGGCTACCTGCCACCGGCTCCTCCAAGGAGCTACACGCCGCCGCAACGTCCACTGGTGACGAAAACCATACAGATTGTGCAGCCCGCTCTGAAGGCCAAGAAGTACGAGGTTCGTCATCCGGCCATCCAGAAGGAGTTCTATGACATCGAAGAGCGGGTGGTGATTAAGCCGGCGGGCACTCTGGTTGTGGAGCTGGAGCACCCGGTGGCCAAAATTCCCAAGGGAGAGACTCTGCTTCCCCTAGGACATCCCCATCCCGCTGTGGCTGCCGCCTACAACACTGGCCAGGTTCAGACGCAGAGCTACAACAACAATGGTGGTCAGGAGTATAGACCATCCTACGATGCAGCCCCAGCTGGCAAGGAACAGCAGACCACCACTGTGGGTTCCAGTGTGACCACCATGCCGTCCTACGATCAGGCGCCCAAGGATGAGTATGTGGAGTCGCGTTTGCAGCAACCGCAGCCCCTGGGCGATGTCACCGATGGCCGCCAGGGCGGTAGCGGCTCCTCCTCCGTCTCCGTCTCCGCCGTGGATGCCAGCGGAAATCCCTTGAAGATCAACGCCAAGCACCTCACACCCAATATGATCCAGCGTCCAGAACAGGAGCAGGAGCAGTATCCTCGTGGTCAGAGGGTCTATCAGCCGAGGAACAACAACTTCAATCGTCAGCAGTACGCCGAGGACGATGACTACTTCTCCGGCGAATACCTGCCCAATGTGAATGCCGGCAGTGTGGACGCCAAGCCCGCCAGGTTGGAGCTGGCCGAGGCGGAGGAGGAGGAGCGACCCACGCAGATCATTAAGCATGAGCACAAGATCCATCTGCCACCGTCTCAGCACAACATCTACCTGGGACGCAGTCGCCAGACTCCGCTTAAAGAGAGACGCATCCAGGAGGTGCCTGCCCAGGTGACCGAGATCAAGCCCTATCTGCGCAATCATGTGGGACCTACGGTGGTCTATGCCAAGACCCCAGCACCCAGGACCTACTACAGTCAGCCCTCGAGGCAGAGAGTTGCCGAGGAGCTGGACTACAGTGCTCCCTACTCCCAGATGAGATTCAGTCCGGACAGCAAGTCCTCCAGGTTGGTCGAGGCACCCAAAGAGGCGCCTAGAGAGGAGCTCAAAAAGGAGGAGTCGCCGGCCAACACTCACATCCAAATCCAAATAGCCAACGAAGCGCAGAAGCCCCTAGTTGTTTCCTCCACCATTGCCCCGGACTGCGACAGGAGACAGCAGCAGCAGCAGCGATCAGGGGAGCTGCGAGAACAGAAATCCCAGCGCTTGGTTGAAGCACCTAACTCCGAGGTGTCCGCCACCCAGGCCACGCCCTCCCAGTCAAAGGCCCAACCCGTGGATGTGGACGTGACCGTGAACGGCGGAGCTGGCCACCTGAAGCCCAATGAGCGCGTGATAGCCGCCACGGCAGCGCCCACCGATGCGGCAGCCACCAGTGAGACCTTCCACAAGCGACGCATTGTGGTGAATCATCCGTTCCAGACGGTGCGCGAGGTGGTGGAACATGAACCGATCACCAATTACCACCAGATCCAGGTGAACGAGCCGGCACCACCTTCTTTGTATCATCATCAGGCCTACTACCAGCCGGCCCAGCAGACCCACGGGAGTTTGGTCCACTACCAGACCAGCTCCACCCATGGCAACCTCTATGCTCCCTATGGATAAACGGAACGGATTACGGCCAATGCATTTCCATTGTTAATTTGTTGTTTAATTAATAATCTAATTAAGAGCGTAGATCTTAAGCTAGAACCCTAAAACCGGTGGAAGGGCCCTTGCCATGTTGATGATGACCCTGATCTTCTTTCGCAAATAATTAGCTTTAAGTGCAAATGCAACTTGCCAATAAATAAAGGGCATACAAAATGCTACATGAAAATTTTGCACGAGTTTGGTATTCAAGGAATAAGCACTGGAATTCTCAACTGCTTCTGTTTATAAATATATAAAATGTTTGGTACTTTATTGTGTTATCACATATGTACATATTATATGGCTTATGCAATTTTATATAGAAAAATATTTCAATTTGAGTTTTCCCTTAAATATAGTCATGAGCAGCTAAATGTGAAAAGTAAGCGTAAAGGGCAAGCTTTTACAGTTGCTTTCATCTTACCATCGAGTGCCCTTCTTGGGTTTCCTTAAGCTCTTTTGGGTTTCACCAGGGGCTCATCATCACTGGAGTCATCCGATTCCGGATTAGCAGTCGCTTTGCGTAACACTTTCGGTCTCAAAGGCTCATCATCGCCGCTGCTGGAATCCAACTCCAAGTCGGGACGGGCTGCCTTCTTTTTCCTCAAATTGGGTCTCTCGTCGGAATCATCCGAGAGCTCAGCACTGGCTTGATTCAGCACATTGGCTATCTTCTCCGTAGTGGCAGAGACTTCAGCGGGATCGGCACTGCGAGTGGACAGTACAGCAGCGCTGATAATCGTGGTAGTAGAAGGAGCATCCAACTCGGGCTCTACAAAAGGGTTACGTAGTAATTACTGTTCCAACTGAAGAGGGGTTGTCCTTGCTTACCCTGCTCGTTGAGCAAACCATGGTTGGCTTCCCGGCGTTTGGTCACCACAATTGCCGTTACATAGAAGGTGACAATGGGCAGCAGCACAACCACGGCCACGGCGATGAGGAAGTTATTCAGCTTGCTTTCTCGCTGACAGCATTTCAGGGTTTTCGACCAGTTGAGGCGGGTGCGGTTCATCTGGAAAGCCATCAAAGTAGTTAATAACTCAGCCTTTGAAAGTGTAAAAATACCCACATCATCCTGCAGATCGAAGCACACTTGGCCCTTGCTTGCCTTCTCCATGTCCTTGTAAAAGGTGTTCAAACTCAGATAGTCCACCTTGCAGGCATCGCAAACGTTGTCCTTGTTACGGGCCAAGCAGCCGTCAAAAATGGTGGAGTAACGATCGTAATTCACGGAATTATTAGCCCTTGCGCAATCTGTTGGGGGACGGAAACGCTGAGCTTTTTGGGGATCCCCCGAATAAAATACCAACCATCGCAGTTGGCCTTTTCCCAGAGATTCGTGAGGATGCCCTGCGTGGTGGGCACAATGTTGATCCTGTCCGAGTCTAGATACCGCTTGGAACAGTTCTCGTCCGCCATAAGATTATTGTACAGGCCGACGAGATTGTGATACTCCCGGTTGCATCCAACACATAGCTTTACGGGCACCGACTTTGTGGTGGAACAGTAGATAAAATACATCTGCCCGTCGCCCAATTCGCCTAGCAACGTTTGGCAGGACTTGTTTTTCGCCAGCAACAGGCTGCACTGGCCACACAGGATGAAGGCAAACAACAGGAAAACCAAAAAACTCTTCATGTTTTGGTTTAGGATTCGGCTTTTGTTTTCTTTCAGAAAGAAGAAGAGGAGAACTAGGGATGACACCTTGCAGTCAGTATATACAACACCCACCCACATTTGGTATATACTAAAGCTGAGAACTTAAGTAACGGAAATATACACATTATAATTTTAAAAATATTTAATTTGTATATTTAGAGGTGTCTTGATCCACAAATAATAAAACAAGCCAGGAAGCTAACTTAAGGTGAAGTTTATCTACTTTTGAAGGAATTTAATTGATATATTTATATTTTATTATTTGTTCTTAAAATTAAAAGTAAAAAAAATGTCTATGCCAAAAGTATGTTAAATTCAATTCGGAAAGCTCATTTATTACCTTAACAACAGGCTAATTGAGTTTATAAATTTACAATTTACATTTTTGGCAGATTTTTGACAATTTTTACGATGGTTACATTGCAAGCTTCTGATTAAAATTATAATAACCTGCAAGAGAATCAAGCTATAAAAGTAATATAATATATTAAAACCCTAGATGGCTAATTAATATAAATTTTGATGATCATCAACCAATATTAAACTTAAAAAACACAAGCTGCATTTAAAAATTGCGCCTCTTTCAAAGTGACCAGAGTTTTCCTGCGTGAGTCACGCTATTAGGCGATCTTCAAGACCGCCGCTGGCCACACCGGTCGTTTTGAAAGTGTTTTTTCCCCGTTTGCTTTGCGCTCATTCTTAAAAAAAACGGCGAATTGACAAGACGTGCGCGCGGACTAAACAAACCAAACCAGTTGAATCGCCAAACCGCTAACAACAATATATAAAACGCCGTGCAAAAAAAAAAGAAAGAATAATCAACTGAGCCGTTGAGTAAAACGTAATCAGCTCTCTTTATCTCCCTCTTATTTGCTCTCTTTTAAGTCGCTCTTGTTGTTGTTGCTTAGTTGGTCTAATTAGAAAACCCTGTTGCTGCTGCGCCGGCTCTTTCTAATTACTGATCCCAAAAAAACAAAAAACGCTGTAAGAGGAAAACGATAAAGCTGGTTTTTGCGTGCTGTGTGTTTGTGTGCGAGTGTGCATTGGAATTTGTTATTAAGGTCAGCCAAACAAGTGACAAAAATTCTTTGGCATAAATTAAAACAGAATCCGAAACCGTATTCTTCCCAAGCTGCGGAGATTTTCGTGGGTTTTTAACACTTTTTCGGCGTTTTCTTTTCCTAAAAAAAAACCAAAAGAGAGACAACAACAAGAACGCCGCTTATGGCAGAGCAACAAAAACAACTTTCCGGTTTTAGTGATCCCGCTCCACACCCCCCTTCGACTACTGCTCCTCTCCGTTTCTATTCCTCCTCATCCTCGTGTTCGCGTTGGTTCATTTTTTATATCCATCTTCGTGGTTTTACGCGTCTCCTCTGCATCTTTCGCTTGTTTGTGTGCGAGTGCGTGTGTGTGCCGCGAAGAAAAAGGAGAAGGAGGAGTCGAGAAGGAGAGATCGTAGTGAAAATTGTAAACGAAAATCAAATAAATACGGGAATTTATGTTAATTGCAGCAGCTAAGCCTAAGAAGAAGAAGCCGCCGCCGTGATCCAGGCTGGGGATATTCTAGATATATATTTTTGTTAGTGCCAGGACATCAACGTAAATCATTCACGCTGGATTTGGGATACTACGAGGCTGTCAAAGGTGAGTCCCAAAACCGGAATTGTACAATAACTGAACCTAGAAGCGGGAATGGGAATGGCGTGTGGAAAAGATCGTAAAACAGAATTGCGGACGTTTTACGGTCCGATGCTCCACATGTAAGCCAATAATAATAAAAGCCCGGCTAGAGGTGCAAGGTGTTGCATAATCGCTAGGGTTCCCGAATCTGTAAAACTGTATGCGGAATAAGAAGGGTCTTCCCTTTCCCGATCGGAAAGATCCTCACCCTGTAGGTTCCTAGTGGCGTGCGAACAGGTCGTAAAATTGCCAACCTGTCATATAAAGGCAGACAGTCAAGTCGGTCCACCATACAAGTTATACAGTCTAGCTCGCCTAGGTGGAAACTAGTTTTGGGGGGCAGTAGGAACCAACTTTCAGGGAACAGATAGAAAACTATGAAAAGGCCAGAAACTCTCACAAAATTAATTGTTGGATTATGTTAAACCATAACTTTTCTTAAATCCCAAATCCCAAGACAAATGTGATCTCTAACTATTTTTAAAATATGTAGCTTCACTAAGTTGTTTTCATTACAGAATTACGCCTGTAGTTGGGTTGTAAATTAGCATAACGAGGGGGGAAGACCCTCTCTCTCTCTCTTTCGGCACAACATAGGTGTCTCTGAGCCAGGCTCTCTTCGTCAGTTGTTGGCCAGTGTCTGTAGTATTTCTGGTAAACTAGGCTAAATAGGGTCTAAGCCAAAGCACGTTTTGGCTTCGCTTGTCCCTCTCGCACTCGCCCCCTTTTCTCTAACTCTGGCAGTCTCGCTGTCTCGCTCTGGGCTTGGTTTATTTTTAAACCGCATTCCGCCTGGGCAGTTGCTGTCTCGCTCTGCCGTTCGTCGTCCCCCTCGCTCATTAGGCATTCTGCTGCACCGTTAAGCTGCAGTTTGAGAGCCTCTGAACGTGAATGTGATTTGCACAATGCAAAATGCATTTATTGCATTCGCCAAGACAATTGCCATTTAAATTCAATTACACTTAACGGGTCAGCCAAGAGGCCAGCAGCAACAGCAAGAAGTGCAACAAGGCCAAGTTGAGAGAAAGGAGAAAAGAGTGCAATCGGTAGAGGAGGTGGAGAGATATGTAAAAGGAGGGGCGATGCCAACGCCCCCAATGCGGCATCTCGCCTACAATTGTGTTCATCTCGATAATCACACTATTAACTGTATTAAATTGATTCGAATACTATATTGTAAGAGAATCACAAATTATTGAATTGTTTTTTTAAGGTTACTGTTTAAAGTCTAATTGTTTTTGTTTTCAATGGTTGTTAATAAAGGTAACCAATAAATCGGATGTCTATTATAATATTAAAAATCATTAGAGGAACAGCATTATTTCTACTGTCATTAAATATATTTTTTTAAGCAATCCGCCCTCTTTTATAAAGTAGGGTTCTAGTATATTGACCCCAAGTGTTCGTGCAAGTGTAAACAGATGCCGATCGCAGCAGGAAAAGTGCAAGAACGGCAACAAACACTCGTCCAGTGGCTGTAAAACTACAGGCGAAATACAATTCCTATTGGGAGAGAGAGGAGACCCAGTTGGTCCATTTTTGAATTTTTTTTATGTACATTCCCCTGCACACAAAATACACACAAAGTATACAAAATATACAAATGCACATGCGCTTATGTTTATAACTCGGCGCTTTGTTGTTGCTGTTTCACCCTTTCAAGGCAATTAGATGTCTGCACTGCAGCTGGCTCGTACTGGAGCTGTTGCCGTCTGATTGGAGCTGGTGTGGCGTTCGTTCTTTGGCATTTTGCGCAATTTGTGCGCTGTACTTTTTATTTGATTTTCAAGTTCGTTCCCTTTCCCTTTTTGTTGGTCAGTGTATACTGTGCATATAATCCCATTCAAAATCAGCCAAAGAGCCAATCAATCACGGCTTTATTTTCGGAACACACCGTACCGCCTGCCCATCAATCAAAGCCATAAAAAAAGCGAATTTAGAACAACTTTTTGGTGATTTTTAACCCAAAATGAGCAGTGTTATCGCTGTGTCAGCATTTATGAAGCATTTACAGTCGAACTTTATTAGCTTGAACTTTCCATAAAGAGAATATTGGGTGAAATTGGAGCATTGGGACATTTTTCCGGTTGCATTTTAAATATTTTTAATAGTAAAAACCAGTAAATGTACTCAAAAACATATGGCAATCCATCAAATATGGAGTAAAACGACCTGAACATGGGTTTCGTTATATTCTCATTATTCTTATTCAATGTCTGAACAATTTAAAAATATTTATTAAGTTTAAACATAAATCTATCTAATCGTAATAAATTTGTAGTGTAATTTTTTACTCATTTCCCAATTTCTGATCATTTTCGAGTGGATATAAAATCAAAGGGACTGAATCATAAAGATAAAACAATAGCCTAATTGCTGTAATTGCTCAAGTGCAAGCTCTGAGGGGAGTTGCAATTACCCCTAATTAAATGAAAGGCCGTTCGTCCCAGTTTAATGGCAATTGACTTGCTGAACTCGGACTTGGTTCTTCAGACTGCTCCGCTATAAACGACCGGACCGCCTTCTTCCGATCTGTTTCCGTTGACATTGTCAATTACATGCAATATTATTCAATATTGTTTAACCCATTTTACGCTTATCTGTGGGTGCAAGTCCAACATCATTGATTGTAAATAATCTATTCAGAAACATTAAAAATAACGTATGTCACTTGCCAAATTGATAAGACGAACGACCGGAGGAGAACCCCCTTTGGCAACAAAATGCCGCCTGACACGATCAGTTTGAATGATGGGTTTAATGATAATCCAAAGTTTTTTTGTTAAGGAAATTATTTTATTTTTTTCAAGTAGTCTAATTAATTATTGACTGATTATTATTATTTATTCAGGCTGATCTCATCTTGTTTCACATGGCTTATGTTAAATATTACCCTTTACCCTAAAAGTTCAAGAAATCGTTATTTAAAATGTAGGCTTGTATGTTAACCAGCATATAAATTTTAAATCGATCATAAGTCATTCGTAATATGATAAGAAATAATTTATATTAAAGAAAAGGAGAATGTATCATGGCATAC
>JAEIIL010026878.1:0-95089 GCA_018905715.1 Drosophila lini | reverse complement strand
GATTGAATATTCAAACGATTTTTGTTTACTTTTTAGCATAAATTGTGGAAATTGTGAAGAACAGAACAGAGGACAAAGGAATCGAAGTGCCACAGGCAATTGACGTAATTAGGGAGATAGATGGGATGTGCGTCCTCAAATAATTCCCTGAGATTTTCTCACGTTGATTTCTTTGATAGTTCTTCCTTCCCGAAGAATATTCCACTAAGTTAGAGCCCCAGTGACAATTAAAACCCCATAAACTGGTGTCCTTCTCATGGCTAATTGATTTCCCAGTGTAATGCTAATTCCAAAGCTCGGACCGAAATAATAATTGTCGCTGGAATAACTCCAATCAACCGACCTAGAAGCTGGAACAACATTGAACAAAAGTTTTCTCTTTCGAAAAACATTTGTAACTGAATATATGTCATATGTAAATTCACCAGGAAAATGCAAAAGCATAAAAGCAGAAACATAAATGGAAACAGAGCCATGAATGGATCCTCCTTATACGTACTACGGATTCGGAATGTACGGGCTTTTGTTGGCATTTTCATGCAGATTTCCATTCTCAGTTGCCATTTTGCCGTGCGGCCTGGAACCTTTTCTGTAATCAATAGCTGGGAACTCGGGCTAGTCCGGCTGCGTTATCCATGTCACTCAATTATGGCAACAATTGGTAAATCCACTTCATTCTAATTCCCAATTCGCCAACCAGTGACAAGCCATGTCCTTGCTCCGTACGCCTTTCCCCTTCCCCCTGCTCTCCTCTCTCTGAAATGCAAATTCAAAATCAATCGTCCCTCGGCTGCCGCCCCTCGCCAATCGATTGGTTCGATGTTCGGGGGATTTTCTTGCTGATTTGCATAAATTTCCGAGCTGCGCGCGTGCGCAGTCGCTTAAAAGTCCTGAAATGGTAACATAACCCTCCTCCTCGCCGCCGGAAGTGCAGGTCCATTTGCATAACCTCATGCCCTAGGAACCGATGCCGAATCCGAGTCCTAAGTCCTGAGTCCTGGGCTCGCAGCTCGGATTCGAGCGAGGCGGAGAAGTCGCCTGTGCCAAAATTATGCAAATATTTGTTAAATGCGTTTTGGGCATCAGGTCTCTCCACATGGTGGAAATTTGCATAATTCATTAATGATTCAAGCCGTGGGGTTGCGAGCAAATAGTCGTTATTTTTTGTCGGCAGCTGATTTTTCCGATCGATTTAATGAACTTTTGCGCATTTTTGCAGCGAGGCTCAAGCCGGGCTCAAGATTTTCACGCTTTTTAGTTGAAAAGAAAGGAAAAACTTGCACAATAATTTATCAGAAATATGTGCCCTTTCAGCAGCTGTCCACATTGATTGATGATCGTTATGAGTTCCTTGGATTCGTCTTTCCGATTGCCAAAGAAATCATTAGCGATGACTCAAGTTACCGATTGCACAAAATTCTCACGAGTTTTCCGTGATATCCGAAGATTTTAAAGTTTTTTTTTTGGGGGTTAATCCCAAAAAACTAATGACAATATTAAAATTAATGAAACCAGGCGATGTCATAGGATACTTTACGTGACATCCTGCAAATATTTACCCTTTTTTCTGGCGAAATGTTGCCTAAATGTGCGAAAAGTGCAAGCCAGGTAAGCGGGAAGAAAACTCGTAATTCGTGTAATTGCAGGGAAAGGGGTTCGATTTTCAAGGACTTTCTTTTGCTAAAAAGTTTCATTTTTCCATTTTCGTAATTTTGCAACCCCTAGCGAATGTCCTTTCAGAGGGTCAGCTGCCAAAGTTCTGTGAACTCTGGAGCACGGAGAAAGAACGGAAAAATGAAGAGTTGCAATGGAAAGGAAAACCAAACCGAAAGAGAGAAATATGGAATTATAATCTTATTACATCGTCACAACAAATAGAACGGCAGCGGCCGCGGCGCCCCCTTTCGAACGCTATCCTTTTGGGCATCCTTCGATCCTTGGTCTTCAGCTGCCTTTAAAGGAAAGAAGAAGGAAACTGCGCACCGGCCGGAGATATGCCGACATTCGTCCCGGATTCGGGGATCCCTGCTTCCTTGAAGCGCAATCCTTTTTAGACACACACCACACGGCGCGCACACAATGCGACGTGTCCTTACAAAAAGGATTACGCAGCATGCCTAGACAAACGCTCTGGAGGGAGCACGAACATCTTGTTATGTGTTCGGCATCATCATCTCCGTCACAAGCGCCATTCGATTGAGGGTGGATTTGGATTCCCAATTCAAGCAGTTACCTCGTTTTCTATTTTTTCTCTCCTTTTTTTGGCATTTTCCGTCCCAATTCTGGTTTTGTTCTTTGGAAAACGCAGATCTAGATTTTTTGTTGAATTTGTCGGGTTTTGGCAGTTGCGCAATGGGGCGAACAACGCCAACACAGTTCCAGAAAACAGGATCAGAGGATATCATGATCCAAGCACGTTTGCACCTTGAATGGTTTTCCTTTGTCAACAATTGGGCCTAGGAATTTTCCAAAAAATGAAAGAAAAAAAGGATTTTTGCATTTGCATGGGAAAAACGTTTAGAAGAAATTTAGGTTTGGTTTTTATCAAAAAATATATAATATTTTAATGTAAGACTGTAATTTCAGAACTGTTCGGAAAACTGAACTAAATTTAACTTAATTAAACTATTGGCAAGAAATATAGACAAATTGCATGCAGAATTTCTGTGAACATTTGAATCCCTAGCCTGGAATGTGTAGATATAGTCTTATTTAGTAATTACATTAACAATATAGTCTACTCTCCAACTCCATTGCACTTTCTCTTTTATTAAAATTCAACTCCTTTGCTTGTCAAACAAATTTAATATATGCTCGCAACTTCCACTTCTTTACATCCTGACTTGCTCTCTGTCTAACCTCCACGTGTCAACACAACTCATTAAGTTCCAATCAGTGTCCCCTTTCCAGGACATCAACGACTAATGACTTGCAAATTTTATGCAAATTGGGTGTCCGGAATGCGGTCGAGGGCGTTGAAGAGGCAAGTTCTGCAACTGTCACGTTATATGACAATTAAGTCGCCGCGCTCCTCCTGCCTGAAGTTCGTCGTAAAACTTTGCAAACGTTTTCCTTTAAAGGATATTCGGGTAAGGGAATTCTTAGGCGTTAGTGTTATTAAAGATCGAGGCAGCCTAAGTAAATACCGTTGTCCCAGTTTTGATTAATATCTATTTGGACAGTCAAGAGGAAGGAATTTGCAGGGTAAGGAACCCACCCCGGGCCTACCTTTATTCGGCCTTGCCATTTTTCTGCAAAGGAAATTAAAGAAAAATAGGAAGCGCAAGAGGTAGCAGAGTCGCAGTCCAGTCAGGCAGAAGGACACTTTTGCCACAGCTTAGCTCACTCGGGCCGGGGCCAGGTCAGGGTCCATTAGGTTAAATGATATTGATGATGATCACCGGGATATCGTCTTCGGCGCTTCATCAGCTGGCGCTATTTCCTCGGTCCGGAGGGGGGTTGATTTCGCCCAGAATCGGGCCCTGGTCTGGGAAATTTCTCACATTTTCACACACAAGAAACTGAAAACTGAATCGCTGAGCTGTTTACGTTGCCCGTGGTCCGAGTCCTGCTAATAAAGCAATTAATGCGATTATATATGGAGGATATGTTGACAGTTGGCTGGCCAGGGGTCAAGTTGCGTTGGTCATTTGCCAGCGGATAAGGGAGGATGGCTGTAGTCAAATAGTTGCCTATTTCGGGGACTATTTCATCGAAATTGTCTAGCGCTGATTGATGATCAGTAAGTCGAGTTAGTCGCAATCCATCGATCATCACCGAGGGGTTCTTGCGAAAGTTTCAAATTTCCACCTAAGAAATTTACCAAAAAAAAGGATACTTTCTACGGCAATCCTTTGGGCGAAAATCGTATGACAAATGCCAGCCTAATGATGTCAGCTGCTGCAGATTTATGTGAAAGTTCCCTCGCGGAATCCGACCCTATCGCCTTGCCAAAAGGGTTAGTTACCACGTAGTCTACAATGGAAAATAAAAAGGAAACGGCAAAAGTGTTTTACGGTTTTCTGCCTGTCTGGGCAAAAGGATTCGCGCACTCGAAACTCTTGCAAAAAAGGGAAACCTGCATCCTGAATCCTTTCCTTCCTTAATTTTCCCGAACTGCATTAGGAATTCATGGCGCAATCCTTTATTATGTGTTTTTTTCAGTCAGCTGACATTCGATACTGCAAATTGCATAAACACGGAGCATGGGAAATTAATAAATTGATTTGAGAGGGTGAAAGTAAGGGAGTAGAAGGGTTAAGGGATCCGCGAAAATTAAATTTTGCATTATGAGATGGCCCAGATTTTGTGCTTGGGAAAAACCATGGCCCAAGATTGCGGAAATTGATTGTTTGTGAATATATCGTGTGATATGCAGAGATTTGTGACCTGAGAATGGGCCTATGGAAATCTTTTTGGGTGGGAAAATTCCCAAATTTAATTATGATACCTTAAAGACGTAGAGGAAAGGAACGAATTTTAGTATTGAATTACAATTTATTTAATGAACTTTACATTTATAAAAACAAATTCCAGCCGTTAAACATATTGATTTAGTTCGATTAATATTTCTCTGATTTAGTTTTGTGTGGAAAGCTCACTTTGGAAAGCCAAAGTTTGTATACCCTTGCAGGCTACAATTGGATTAGGAACCGAATTTTAAGTCTATCATAACTAAGCCAAAAACGCATTAAATTCAACTCGGCAAACGGTTCTTTGCTATTATATTAGTTAAAAAAGACTGCATACTAAATGGAAAATTTAAGGAAATCAAAATTTTTTTTTAGATTTTTAAGAATTTTATCGAAACCCCTTATAAAATTTTCAAAAATTTGAACAGATTTATTTCCTTTAGGACATGGCTAGAATTCGCTTGTTAATGCTAATCAAAAATATATAGTAATATACATATATTAATATAGGGTCTGAAATAACTCCTTGACCGCTTTATGCCAACTTCTGACTAAAATAAAAATAAAGCAAAGAGAATAATAAATATTTTTGAAATAATGTATATTTTTTTACTTGGTGTCTTTATTTTTTAGAAATGAATACCATTTACTCATCGCTATCGAGTTGATTTTCTTTAACTCATTTAATGTATTCTTTGTACCTAAATAAACCAAATATTACAAACCCATTTACAAAAATAAGTATTGGGAAAGTATTTCATTATTTACATACTATTTGCTTAATGTTATGAACTAAGGCTGTAGCTACTAAGACTTTAGGCGGACTGGGAAAATATTTAGTTTTTTTTCGATTTCTCATCTATCATTTATTTGCTCTAAGTTCACCTCATTACTTAACCTTATATTTGCACTTACCAATCGACTTTGCGCATCACATGTTTATTGTCTGTAAATATGCCGCTCATGAATATCTAATTTAATTCAATTGAGTTGCACAAACAGAGGACTCTACGGCTCCTGCCGAACCGAAAATCCCCGCCTCAAGACGAGACTATTGGCACTTGAGGAGAATTAACATTTAGCACGGTTAATGCCAAACACAAGACATCAAAATGAAATCAAGGGCTTGTCTTGGGCAATCTCCCAACCCGTTGGTTTCGGTGGTGTGCAGCCGGGGAAATTTGCATAACATTGGCACAAGTCAAAAATCCAACCCATCCCCTCTTCTCGTTCGTCGCTTTTCCGGGACACCCGCTTAATTGAAAATGCCAAAATTATGCAAATCATCTCAAAAACTCAGATGTGCATCATTTGGGTTACATTTGATGCTGGCGGATCAAAATTCGCAAGCCGCTGGAATGAGTTCCGGAAAATTTATGCATTTGCCATTTGTGCAGTTTATTGCATGCGTTCCCAGAATAAAATTATGCGTTTATTTTTTATTTTTATTTTGCTCAGCGAAGCAGATTGCAATCAGTGTGGGAAGTGATTTTTTTTAAACCTTAGATGAAGGATGCGCGGATGTGGATATCCACGAGGGAAGCGATGAATATGGAAAAATATATAAAAGAATTAAAAATTAATGAAGATCACTCAAATTCTGTTGAGTATTGAACCTTTTCAGATAGAGTTCTGATTTTTAATGTATTCTGATTTCTCTTTATAAAAATGTAGAAATAAAAAACCATTTAAAAAGTTTATTTTTTGGATAGTGGTGGAATTGTGAAAATTTTTTTAAGTAAACTTGGTATGCTTTCCACTAAGTTTGGATACTTTAGCTCTTATAGACTCTGTGAACTGGTATTTCAAACGAACAGACGAAATCTAAACGGATTCGCGGGATGATGCTCTTCAATAAAGAAAACTGGCAATGGGAAAGAAGATACCTTCTTATACATTTTCGATTGGTAAAAAGATCATCATTTAAAATATTAATAATAAAATAAAATATGTTAGTAATATCATTAAGTAGTAAATACTTAACATTCAAACGCCTTGATTTCTCTGTAAATTTATTTATTAATAAGTTTCGCTTGACTTCTTGCCGACTACCCAGCGTCTTTTATATCTCCTAAAAAGATCATTAATTTCTCGACCAAAGCATCAATATTTTATAGTACACAATGGATCGATTCATGATTGATCGTTAAAAGTTGAGGAAGAAGAAACACATAATAACGATGCGTTGATGTCCTTGAAAATGGCAAAACTTTTGACTTGAGTATCAGAACCGTTTTATTACTTTTTCGCAATACAAATTTAAGAGAACCGAGCTGTACTCCCCGCTCTCTCTTCCCTTTTTCTCCCTGAGCACTTTTTAAAATCCTGCGGGAAGGTCAGCGAAATTTTATTTTTTATTTTGCTCACATCTGAACGAGCACAGAGCACAGCATCGCGGCCTGTATCCTTTGTGGCAAATAGCTACCCCTTTCCTTGATGTCCGTGACAATGACAGGCCTTTTGCCAAAATGTAGCATTTATAACGACTTCAAATCGCAGAGTTTTCAACGAAAATAAAGCGAATAAAGGGTTGATGCGTGAGCTGTGCGCCGTTGTTGCAAGTCCAGCAGCCCAGCCGGTGATGCCCTACTGTGCCTGTATATTTTTTATATATTATGTACAACTCCAGCCCAGAGTTTGTCAAGCCTTCCCTTGTCAAGATCCCGAATCGCAAATCAACTTGCCGAGTGACCGAAGGCGACTTCTTAATCACACGCACGTGTCCCAAAAAGGATGTGCTGACAACGACAACCAAAACAAACTGGAATCCTGTCCGGCGTGCCGGTGGTCAAGCGGTCGCCGAGGGGTTAACTGCTGTTGGACACGCGTCCCGGTCCCAAAAATATCAACAAAAACACACAATGAAAATCCACCAAAATGTAAATGTGGAAATGTCCTGTGGTCAAGGGCTGGCCGCAAAGCGATTCGGACAAACTGGTTTTCTCCGGAAAAACGGCGCCCGGAAAATTGTGTGAAAATGCGGAAAGCAACAGCTTACTCTATAATTAAGCGGTTAAGCTTTGGGCATCAGGAATTCAATAACTGCAGGGGATGGGCAAGCGATTTCCCAAGATAATAAATATTTAAAATTATTAATTGCATTTTTAGGTAAAAAGTTTAGCTTCTTAAATACGTTCTTAGCGTTCAGAAATTTCTTTAGTACTATTTTTATGTTGCCATTATTTATCCTTATTTTGTATAACTAAAACTGAAAATCTTGGAATTAAAGGTAAGTAATAATATTTAATAATTATTAATGGCATTAACATTTTTCGTATGACATTAAAACAGACTTGAATTAAGTGCGGTATTCCTGGAATTTTTATTACTTGCCTTATTATTACTCACAGTTTTGGGATTTCCAATTTCACTTTTTAACAAAGAAAAGTTTCCAATTTTCAAACACCCAGCCTAGGACTCGATTGATCGACGCCCCTTTAACCCGATTGAAACCCTATACAGCCATCGATCATGATCGCGCTTCCTTCCGCAAAAAATTCCCACAGTGCAAAAAATCGGCGAAGGATTGCGATTGAGATTAGGAAAAGGAACGGATAGCAGCAAAAAAGGAAATTTACGAGCGATCAAATAACCGAGGCCCAGGTATCAAAGGGTGCAGAATCTCCGGCAAGAGGTCCTGCTTCGGGTTCAAATGTGTCACGTCTTATGATGTCACTGCTGGCAAAGCTGCAGTGGCAGCAACCCCAAAGATAGTCATCAGACTTCCTCGTCTTGGTCTTCGCCTCCGTCCTCATCCTGACCCTGATCCTCGCCGGGTTCACAGTAAATTACGCGCAGAGGTGAAATGCAAACAAAGACGGTCCAAAGGTCTACCTTGAGGTCTGTCTGCAACCCTTGCCGCTTTTCCAGCCTTTTTCCCCTTTTTCTAGCGCTCCTTTTTTGTGACGAATCTAATGATTTTTGCCTCAAACTGAAGCGATTTTTCATTGACCCAGCGGAGGGGTGGGTTCAGAGTTCGTCTTGGCTGAGTCTGAGTCTCTGTTATGCCAGCTTGAACTGCTAAATGCGTTCACCCGTGAAGACTCCGCGCCAAGAAGAGGTCCTGGTTTTTGGGTCATTGCCGCATTAAGCTGAATTTATGGCCATCGACTGCCAATAGTCATGCAGATTAATGAGGGAAGGGGGTGCTCAGAGGTGAGCCATCCAAGACACGGTCTTTGTTCCATTTTCGATGGGTCAGACGAAGGGTATAAACGGGTCGGGATCAATAATGTAAGCGAAAAGTGTGCAAAAAAATATTATTATACGAAGGCATGTCTTTGCTAAAATCCAAACGACTAAAACAAAGACTTGTTAAATGCTTAAGCATTTTTGCTAAGTATCTACAATCTTAGAAACAAGAGATTTACATTTCTTTTAAATAAATAAATAAATAACAAAATAAACAAAAAAGTTTATACAAGTTATTAGGTTGTTTAGTAAAATTTGTATTGTTCAGTCAGTGAATTATGAACCACATCGCATTTTTCCACTGCATCAGGCAAATCTCTGCCACAATATCAAACACTTTAACCATAAAAATTAGATTCATCAATGCAAAAAAAAAAAAAAAACGAAAAAGGGAAAAAAGGGAAAATGGACCAAATATGAACAGACTTTTCACTCATCCACTGAACATGCAAATGACCGTTTTGCGAGGATAACAATGCCCCGGATCTTTCAAAATAATTTGATGCTACATTTGTTTGTTGCACTGTATGGATGGACAGGGGCAGGAACAGGACCAGAAGCTGGATCAGGGGCAGAAGGGGCTGTGTGGAAATTGGAAGTAGACCAACACGCTGACCCGAAATTATAGAGTTACAATAGCGCCGGGCGAGGCAGAAACCCTTTGCTACCCCCGAACGAATCGAATTACAGGGAATACGCTGGACCAAGGAGCGGGAACCGACCCTTGGACAGCGCTATGTTGTCAACTGCTCTGGATCTGGTGGGCTTGTTAGCTGTGCCGCCCTTCGGGGTTACGGCGCTCGTTTGGGCATTCAAATTGGTCGAGGATTTGACCGAACAAATCCCTTCGGCGCATGTGCAGCGGGATTAAATGTTGGACTCTATGCAGCTTTCGATGCAAACTGGTTTTGGATTTCCTATGCCCCGGGATGCTGCACGGTGACCCATCCATCCTTCCATCCATCAAGGTACGTGGACCCTGCTGAGGGCGAAAACAACAAGTCATTTGAAGTTTTAATAGATGCTGCATCCTTTTGTAGGGAAAGTAGCTAAAACTGGTTCCAACCCTTTCGTCCAAACGGATATTTTATTTTAATTTTACTTCCTTCGATTCGAGCCAGTTTTCCCTGGGAAAAGTCTTGTGCGATGCCTGCCCTTTTTTACAAGAATTTTTACAATTTATTTTGATAGAATTTATCTCCTGCCGCTTAATGGGTACTTTGGGTTATGGCATCTTGAGAGAATTTTGGGAAAATAAAAAGGCAAAATTCATAATTGTAGAGACAATAAAAACAGGCCATAAATTACCAAGGGATCTTGTGAATACTAAACTATGATACGAAACTATAAATAGCAATTGAAAGAGAAGGCAACACACGGAAAGATAAAAACCCAAATTTGCCACGCGTCAATAATGCAGCTTCAACCCTTACACGCACTTCAACTGACCGCTGGTCTTCACCCAAAAAACTATCACTGCCATTGTTTCCACCCTTGCCGCCTCTCGGCGGACAGGGGTCAATATGCGGCACGCGCGAATGGTCAGGAATCCTGCATCCTGCAGCCGCCAGCACGAGCGATTGCAAACAAAGCGAGGATTTCAATTTGCAAAAACAGATATTATGCTTTCATTAAGCGCGCTTTGTTATGTAAATCACAAAAATTATTCACCGCCAACAAGAGCGAAATGTCAGTGATGAATGACCAGGAATCGGAAATAATAATAAAAATATAATTTATTAATATAAAATAAAATTTTAAGTAATCTATTATAATTTAAATTGTTTAGTAAGCAGTCAAAAAGTGTGCTAAATGTTTACTTAAAAATAGGTTACAAATACAATCGACCTATAAGCAACCAAAAATAAATACATATAATCATTTTAGACGTTTTATCTACCAAGAAAAATGTATTTTTATAAATTAAAATTATAAAAATATTATATTACCACAATTTAAATATTTAATTTATTTTTAACCGTTGCTTTGCAATTTTGATTAAAATATTCGTTTTCCATAAAATCCCGCCAATGATTTAAATATAAATAGTGTTGAAAAGATGTTCCAAGCGGAATTTCTGGCAACGCCAATTTCATGGGATTTGCAGCAGCACAGCACGCTGGTCACTCTATGAGACTTGGCCACACTGAAATTAGGAAATAAACTGAATTTAAGTTTATTTTTAATGTTTTTAAGCATGTACAAAGCATAAAACTCAATGAAACAAATTATAATTGGTAAGCATTAAACGGCGGTCACCGAGTTAATAGACATTAATCACATATAATCTAAAACTTAGATTTCACCATGGATGAGACGAACAACAACACGCAGTTAGTGGAAAAAGAGCCGGTAAAATGTGCTGAAAAACGAGTCAATACTACCTTAGAGAACCAGGAAACCAAGAGACTGAAGACGGACAACGACCATCATGTGGAAACAGCGCCCCGCCCACCTCCACAGAGCCCAAAGAAACGGCTACAACTTAACGGGAAGCCCAAGCACAACAAGGATCTCAACTTTATGTACGGCAACTATAAGTACTACTATGGCAAACGAATTCTGGATAAGGAGTTCCACGACATTCGCCTGGACATACTGGGTTCCCAGCCGGAGATGTTCCGCCACAAACAGCTCCTGGACATCGGCTGCAACTCTGGCCATCTCTCAATCCAGATAGCCCGGAAGTTCGAAGTAAAAAGCCTCGTGGGCCTGGACATAGATCGCAGTCTGGTCAAGGACGCGCAGACCACCATTAACCAGTTGAAGCGACAGGTGGAACCTGCGTCTGCCCAGGGATTCCCCCACAACATACGTTTCGTGCAGGGGAACTATGTGCTAGAGGACGACGTTCTGTTGGAGATCGAGCGACCGCAGTTCGATGTGATACTCTGTCTGTCGGTCACCAAGTGGATCCACCTCAACTTCTGTGATGCCGGCCTGAAGCAGGCCTTCCGCCGCATGTACCAGCAGCTGCGCCCTGGCGGCAAGCTGGTCCTGGAGCCGCAGTCGTTTGATGGCTACAAGCGGCGCAAGAAATTATCGGTGAGTGTGGATACCAACTTAATAAATCAAATCTAAATTCCAATTAACATATTAATTAGTTAAACTCCATATTTCCAGGAACAAATTAGGGAAAACTACAATTCAATTAAATTCCGCCCTGAAGAATTTACCGAATATCTATTGAGCTCAGAAGTAGGCTTTGCCAACATGGAACTCATGGGCACTCCCGACCACTGCGAGGCCGGATTCAAGCGTCCCATTCAGATCTTCACCAAAACGTGAAGATTCCGTGATAAAGGAGAAACGGAATTTAGCTGTGATTTGTTGGTCAAATATACATACATTAATAAATATAAAAACAGAGAAGAGAAATTTCTATAACATTTGTTAAGTCGAACGTTTATTTTTATTGGGCGAATTCGGAACCTTCTCCAAGATATCTGGCAGCTGCTTGAGCAACTCCTCGGCGGTAAGCTTAAAGTCGCTGTCTGCCCAAAGGATCTTCAATTCGTTTAAAACGAATCCAAGACGTATTCCCTTAAGGCCATGGCCATTCAGAACATTGCCCTTGATGGGAAAGTCCGGCTTTACCCAGGCCTTGAGTTGATTGTAAAGTTCCAGTTTATTTGAGTACTTCAACAACTGCTCGACGTAGTCACGATTGACGTACTGTTGCAGGCACAGCTTCTGGTAGTCACGTAGGGTCGTGTATTCCGTATCGACCTGGTAGTTAATTTAAAAACGATTTGAATTTCTGTTTGTAATAAAAACATTTTGTGTGCGACTTTACCTTTTCCCGCTCCTGAGAGATGAAGCGAGCCAGATCCCGTTCGTAGGCAGACAGCTTCAAACGCTTGTGTAAAGCCATGGCATCCTCCACAGAGTGCAGCAGTCCCGACATGTACAAAATGGGATAGTGCGGCTTCTCAAACTGCTCCAGGACCCCGCACAAGCGGTTGAACTCCTCCAAATTGGGATTTTCCGGGAGCCCGATGTGCTCGAAAAGCTTGCAACGATGCATCTCCAGAAGTAGTTCGGATCCAAAATTGCCCACCACAATTTTTTTAAGCTCCATCCAAATGCGCTCGCCGCTAATCCTGGCCAGACCTTCGGCATTCTCTTTTATAGCTGCCAGTGTGGCCTCATCGTGGTTGCTCGCATCCTTGGCTATGCGTCCGTAAAAACGAAAGTAACGCAGGATACGCAAGTAGTCCTCTTTTATGCGAATGTCAGCCTCGCCCACGAATATCACACGGCGCTCCTGCAGATCGTCGTAGCCAAAGAAATAGTCGTACACGGTGCCATCAAAGCCCAGAAACATGGAGTTGATAGTCAGGTCGCGACGGTTCGCGTCCAGTTGCCAGTCGGTGGTGTACACAACATCTGCGTGCCGGCCATCGGTGCGGATATCTATGCGCAGCGTTGTCACCTCGAAGTTCTCCTTGTCATTGATTCGGGGCGTAATGGTTCCGTGCTTTTCGCCGTTCGCGTTGATCATCCGCACCTCCTCCTTTTCGAACATGGCTTTCATCTGGTCCGGAGTTGCGGTGGTGGCAAAGTCAATGTCCTTGGGCGGTATACTCATCAGAATGTCTCGAACAGCGCCGCCAGCGATCCGCAGCTCATAGTTGTACTTCTTGAACAGACCCACCAGTGCATCTAACTCGGGCGTGAATATGCTCCTGAATTCGGGTGTGTTTACCTTTCGAAACGCTGAATCCTGGCGCATCCTGGGAGCTTTTCCCAGCTGAGCGATCGCCTCCGGAGAGACTTCCCGGGTTCGAATTGGACTGGGCGCCATGCGGCTGCCCTTGCGGAGGTTTAGAGAAAGGGAGGCGAATGCTTGTGTGGTCAGTTGGACGAGGCGACGTTGGCCATACATGGATAGGATCAGACAAACAATAAAAGCGTTTTCCTATCCTTAATTTTTGTTTTTAATTTTAAGCAAAAACAAAAAATCCTATGTCGAGTGGAAGTGTGACCAGACTGCAGACTCCTCGTTGCGCACCCTTTATGGGAAGAGTATATTGGTTTGTTGACACCCGGAAAGGTAATAATTTTTGATTTATTCAAAACTACTTTGAATAAATCTGTTTAAACCCTTAACACTTAAGAAGTATAATTAAATATATATGTACTTTTTAGAAAAGAATAAATTAATATATAGTAAACAATTCGGTTCAATTCAATAAAACTAATAACTTAATCTAGGCTTATCCTTCTAAAATCTAGATGATTAAGTAACTTATGTACATCACCTAATCTAAATAACTTAAACGAGGCTTTGACAGCAGCGATTTTAGGGTATCCCGAAGTCGTTATTCTTATCTTACACACAATTTGTTACTACGCCTTGGCCACACTGATAGAAACCTGTTACATTGTTTACCTCTTCGCTGAAATTTAAACCAATGCCACCGCGATTGCCGATCACAAGGGCCGGAAACTTCTTTCAGCTAGGACTAAGAACTAGAACGATGAGCTCCCAACCAAGCGTGTACGTTACCCGTCCGGATGTGGATGCCAGCGGACTGGAGTTGCTGCGTAAGAGGTGGGTTTACATATATACCGGTCAATAAGCATATCTAATATTAATATCCATAACATTTGACAGCTGTCTGGTAAGCACCTGGAGCGAGACCTTGCCTGTGCCCCGTGCCGAGCTGATCCGCCAGATAGCAGGAAAAGACGCCCTCTACTGCGCCCTGACCGACAAGATCGACAAAGAGGTGCTGGATGCTGCCGGCTCCCAGCTGAAATGTGTGTCTACCATATCGGTGGGCTATGAGCACATTGACGTGGAGGAGTGCAAGAAACGTGGCATTCGAGTGGGTTACACGCCGGACGTGCTGACTGATGCTACTGCTGAATTGACTGTTGCCCTCCTACTGGCCACCAATCGCCGCCTGTTTGAGGCCAACAAGCAGGTGTTCAACGGCGGCTGGAAGTCGTGGGCCCCCATGTGGATGTGCGGCCAGGGCCTAAAGGGATCCCGGGTCGGACTACTCGGCTTCGGACGCATCGGGCAAGAGATAGCAGCACGCATTTTACCCTTCAAGCCGGCGGAGATAACCTATACGACCCGTTCGCCACGCCCGCAGGAGGCGGCGGCAGTCAATGCCCGGCACGTGAACTTCGAAGAGATGCTGCGCAACTCGGACTTTATCGTTGCCTGCTGCGCCCTGACTCCACAGACCAAGGAGATCTTTAATGCCGAGGCCTTTCAAAAGATGAAGTCCAACTGCATCTTTATCAACACGGCGCGCGGCGGTGTCGTGGATCAGCATGCATTGTACGATGCTCTGAAGAACAAAACAATCCAAGCCGCTGGGTTGGACGTGACCACCCCAGAGCCCCTGCCCTTGGATGACCCTCTTCTCAAGCTTGACAATGTGGTTATTCTGCCCCATATCGGCAGTGCTGACATTGAGACACGGAAGGAAATGTCCCGTATAACGGCTAGAAATATAATAGCCGGGCTGGCTGGCGAGAAGATGGAAGCTGAAGTAGTACTGTAGATGCAAAGGTAACCTGGGCGCTGCTACAATTCCTTATTGTATATAATCTTATTGGATATAAATGCTTTTGAAAGGTCAAAGAGTAATGAATAAAGCTATGGGAAATCTCATTGAAAATTAATAATCATTTGCCAGAGGTTTTTGAAAGCTATTGGAAGTACTCAGAGTCCGGTATGAGCCAGGCGGTCATGTAAACCAAGTAAGCAAAATACATCCGAATTCAAATGTCTTTTATACGGAATCAGATGAACCATTTAAATCATAATTTAATCTTATTTATTGGATTGGAGAAGTCCAAGGCCAAACAAAACAATTAAACTGCTGCTGCGGCTAATCCTCGCCAGGCGGCAACGGTTGATTAAGATCGTTGCTGGGTGGCGGAACAGGTTGGGGCGCTAAAGATGTCAAAACGGGAACTGTAGAGATGACGCCAATTTCCTCAGGATCCTGAACCTCTTTTTTAATGTGCTCAGCGCTGATGTAGCCGCCACTTTCGTCCTGAAAAAACAAGTCAACATTATTTCGATCAATTTAAAACCTTACTTCAATTTCGATAGTTACCGTGACGAACACATCCACCGCCTTCCCGGATATGATGTCCAGCACCTGCTGGGTGATCCCACTGCCGTTCATCGGCTCATCCTGCATACTTTCCGCGTACTCGGACAATGCTGGTCTCAAGTCGGGACACTGCTGAAGAGCGTCCACCAGCTGTGCGGGCGGTAGGTGCAAGAGTATCGGCAGGGACTGCGGCTTCATTCGCTGCACTGTCTTGAGGAAGCCCTCCCAGATGACCTTCTGTCGCCAGACCTGCTTCATTATCAGCCGCTGCAGCAGGTTCATCACGAAATTGGCGAGGCGCGGATACAGTGTCAGGCTCTGGATGGTGGTACGCATCATTAGAGTGGGCAGCGGGATGACCTCCACCAGCTGCTGCAGCACAGCCATCAGCACCTCCTGGGTGTACAGCTCGCGTTCGGCCAGGCACAGGGAGGTGGCCTTTACGACGGCCTTTAAGTCGCTGACATTGGGGTCAATGGTATGCAGAGCCACTAGGAGGTCCGTGGGCGACAGGGCCATCGTCTGGTTAGCGAACTCTGCTCCGATCCCGAGTAGCCGGTTGAACACTTCCTTAACGACTGCCGGATTCAGTTTGATCAACTTAGGGAGCAGGGCGATGAGCTCTGCGCGTGACAGTCCACTCAGAATGGGTATCATCACGCGCACATCCTTGACTTTGTGCTGGTAGAGCTCTCGCACCCGCCGCACCAGATCCAGGTGTGGCGCCGGTACACGCTCCGTCAGTATATATATGATACGTATCACGAAGGTCTCCATGCCCTTGGGACAGTCCTCGATGAGTTTCTGCAGGGTTGGGTCTTCCACGCCTAATTTCTTGATGGGATTGTCCAAGCTGCGGAGGATTGTGCGCTTCAGCTCAGCGGAGGTGGCCACAAACACCTGGCTAACTTGCTCCACATAAACTGTACCGGGAGATAGAAAATTGGTAGTTGTTGCATAGTAATATATTTATAATCTCACCTTCCGGCTTATAGGGCAACAGGGTCAGGGCCAGGCCAAGGCAGACCTTGGCTGTATCCTCGCGCCAAGCGGCCTCCGCTGTGGGTCGCCCGAATTCCTGCGTGAAAACTGCAGCCGGCGGTGCCTCCTGCACCACAAACTTTAGCCACTCCAAGGCAAACTCATCTATCCGTGCAGGAAGGATTTTGTGGATATGGTAAATGCTAACCAGGTGTGCCAGGGCACGATCCCGCAGATCAGCGCGCTCATGCACAGAGAAATTGAGCAAGGCTCGCACAAAACGATTCTTCCGCGGTGGCCTCAGCACGGCCAGGTCCTTGATGAGCTCAAGTCCATGCTGGGAGAACTCATTCACCAGGCACAGCTGCACCAAATGCCCTATGGCATTCTCTGGAAGAATGGGCGCTTCCAGGTAAGCACGGCGCAGAAGTATGATTTTATCCTTGTGCTCACAGCGCTCGCCGATGCCGAAAATGAGCTGGTTGAGCAGCTCATTGTAGGCGTGATCCGGACGATTCTCGGTTTTTACGTAGGTGTGCCTGGTGAATCCCTGCAGCAGGGAGTACTCCTCAAACAACCAGGAAAAGGCCAGGTCAATGCGCTGCTTAACGTCTTCCAAAATGAACTCCATGATGCCGTAGCGAACATTGTCCGGAAAGGTGGCGGCTATCACAGTGACCAGCTTGCGCCGCCTAGACGACACGCCTCCCTTGACACACTGTCGCTCCGAGTTGAGGATACGACGAACGGCCTCCGTGAGGAACTTCTCCTTCAGATTTCGCGGCAGAGGCTTTGTGATCTCCTGCAACTTGAGTGTTTTGGCGCGTTCCTTCATCTTTTCAATTACCGTTTGCTCGCCCTTCGCCCGCTCCATGGTCTCGCGCAGCTTCTTGGTTGCCTCCTCTTTTCGCAACAGTTCCTCCTCGCTCATCTTGCGGACGGATTCGTCGTCGACCTCCATGGGCGTAGTATCGTCATTAGGCTGCACCGTTTGCACTTGTTTAACCCTCATGGGCGGCTCCCGACTGAAGGTGGCGGCACCTGGGCCGAGACGCTTCTCCGTCAGCTGTTCGCCAAAGATTCTAGATATGTTGCTTACCTGCTGCTGCAGGGACATTTGGCGGATCGGCGTGTACTCGTTCAGGAACATTTGAGGCACCTCAGCCGGCAGGTGTGGGAGGAACTCCACAACCAGATCAACCACGGTCTCAGAAGTGCGCAGATGCTCGGCCAGGAACTTTTCGTTGACTCGAGTGGACTTCTGCTTCTGTCGCTCCAACTCCTCGGTGTCCAGCTCCATCTCTCGCTGTTCACTGGCCAAACGCGCCTTCTTTGCCAGGCTCTGGGCGGCGTTCTCAAGTATGCGTTTCTGGCGCCGTGCCGTTTCCTGCTTATCCATTTTTGGCATCAACTTCTGTATCTCATTCGACGACGAACCGAGGTCCACCAGCATGCCCCGAATGGTGCCGGAGAACTCGAAGGCACCGCGATTCTTCAGTAGTGTTTGCAGCTGCATTTTGAGACTCTTGCGGACGGAACTCACCTGGGAGTCGGTGAGAGTGGGCGGCAGATTGGCGTTCAGCTGCTTGAAGGCCTCCACAACGGCGCCCATGAAAACAGGCCGCATTTTGGCCACCGTACATAGGCTACTGGTGCAGGCGATCAGATTGACAGACGAGATATGCGTGGTGCCGTGGAATTGCAGCATGATATCGAATATATTGTTGCCCTCCTCCTGCAGCTTCTGGCGGCGGAAGAGCTTGCAGTGATCGGGCACATCGGCCAGAGAGAAGTCGCCATCGCGCTTAAGGCTATCCTCGTCGGCAAAGCTCTGCAGGATGATGACGCCCTCAAGGAACTTGATGGCGTTGGTGCGAATGCCGTCGTTCTCGTTGTCAATCATGTCCAATACCTGCGCCTTAATGAGGCTCAGTATATTCCAAGCCTGCTCTGCGCTGTCGCCGGGCTCCATGAGGTTGCACAAGTACTGCAAGCCATTCTTGTAAATGCTGCCACAGGCCTGGATCACACGCTTGATAACCTGAGCCGAGTTGTCCCTCAAGAGCATGGACACTATATTAATCACATGAGGCAGCAGTTCAACCTTTACTCTGCTGCAAGAAGAAAGGGGGGTAATTACTTATTGTGGGTACCGTCTCCTCCACCCTTTTAACATCTGATAGTTACCACACTTGTTCCACGAACGCGACCACCTGCTTGCGCACCTCCATGTTCTGGTCGTGGGCCAGCGATAGCACTGGTTCCAGGAACTCCTCGGCCAGCTCTGCGCAGGAACCGAGGACAGTCTCCTGAACCTTGACCAGCAGCTCACACTTGGTGGTGGCCGACGCAATGGAGAGTTCATTGCACCACTCAATCACCTGGATGGGAGTGGGGAAGAATATTCAATGAAAGCCAGTGGCTTTGGCCCGAAAATGCTACTCGCCTTTGCTCGTGCAGTGGCAGTCTTCTCGTCGGTAAAGAGATTGGCCGTCTCCGAGACGAACTGACTGCGTCCAATTATGCTATCCATTTTTTGTCTTACTTATTATTATTATTATTTATAACAAGGAATATTCTGAAATTTTCAAGAGGCCGGCACCAGTGTTGTAAGATGAAAATGGCATTTAAAAAAGCCAAATCTGACGGGAAAAAGGCGGATGTGCCATCAGTTGTTTACTACTAATTTAAATCGATTATTGGGTGGTCTAGTCGATAAAAAAAAGCTGGAAATCTGTAATCGATAAAACACACTCTCGATGCATCGATTTACTCACATTTCTTGGGTGAAAAACGCTTAATAAACTAAATAAGCCGCGCCACTAGCAGAAAAGTGCAGCCGTGCGTGCCGCAGTCGAGGAATAGTTCGCTTCCGACGTCAAAGTGCCCAGAAAACGCCACAAAAACGCAGCAGCCACAGCGCAGTGTTATTGAGCGAGAGGGGGCGCAGCGGATAGGGTGTGATTGCGTGTGTGTGTGCGGGCGCCGTGTGTATGTGTGCACCAGTGAGTGGGCAGAGGCAGCGGCAGAGGAGTAGCGCCAGCAGCAGCGGATGTAGCTCGTTGCCCGGACCCCGCAGCGAATACCAGGAAAAGCAAATCTAAGCGACAGGCACAAAAAAAAAAAGTAAACACTGGAAACCCAAGCCGCGGCCGTAGACGAGGCCTCCTGGAACACCATAGCACAGCAGCAGCAGCCGCAGCCGCGTCGGTGACCGCACCCTAATGTCAAATAGCCAAGCGAATGCCGGCAGCAGCTGTAGCGCGGTAGCGGATGAGTCCATCCAGCAGCACACCCCGGCTGCCCCTGTGGCAGCCCCAACGAATGCAACCTGCGCAGCCACGCCAGCGTCGACGCAGCAGCAGCAGCAGGCGGCGCCTCACATAGTCGGTGCCTCAACAGCTGATGCGGGCAGTGGCGTGGCCGTTGGTGTTGGCGTCGGCGAGGGCGTCGGAGTCGGCGCCAATCTAGACTCGTCACCACGGGAATCCGGCGATGACTCGGAGGATGAGAGCGAAATCCTGGAGGAGTCGCCCTGTGGACGGTGGCTGAAGCGACGCGAGGAGGTAGACCAGCGCGATGTGCCCGGAATCGACTGTGTCCATCTGGCCATGGACACGGAGGAGGGCGTGGAGGTCGTGTGGAACGAGGTGCAATATGCCAGCCTGCAGGAGCTAAAGTCGCAGGAGGAGAAGATGCGGCAGGTGTTCGACAACCTGCTGCAGCTAGACCACCAAAACATCGTCAAGTTCCACCGCTACTGGACGGACACGCAGCAGGTGGAAAGGCCCCGGGTCGTCTTCATCACGGAGTACATGTCGTCCGGTTCGCTGAAACAGTTCCTCAAGCGCACTAAGCGCAATGCCAAGCGCTTGCCGCTGGAGTCGTGGCGTCGCTGGTGCACCCAGATCCTGTCCGCGCTTAGCTATTTGCATTCCTGCTCGCCGCCCATCATCCATGGCAACCTAACCTGTGATAGCATCTTCATCCAGCACAACGGTCTGGTCAAGATCGGCTCAGTGGTACCGGACGCGGTCCACTATAGTGTGCGGCGGGGCCGGGAACGGGAGCGCGAACGGGAGCGGGAGCAGGAACGCGAACGGGGAGCCCACTACTTCCAGGCACCGGAGTACGGCGCCGCCGATCAGCTGACCGCCGCCCTCGACATCTACGCCTTCGGGATGTGCGCCCTGGAGATGGCCGCCCTGGAGATCCAGCCCAGCAACAGCGAGTCAACTGCCATAAACGAGGAGACCATTCAGCGCACAATCTTAAGCTTGGAAAGCGACCTGCAGCGCGATCTAATTCGAAAGTGTCTGAACCCGCATCCGCAGGATCGGCCCAGCGCCAACGATCTGCTCTTTCACCCACTGCTCTTTGAGGTGAGTATATCTTGTACTCTTACAAGTACCTGTTTCGGGAGGGATTTGAAATTAGGCAGCCAAATGTATTTTCTGAAATCTTGACCATTGACCATTAATCCCCAGGTTCACTCCCTCAAGCTGCTGACCGCCCATTGTCTGGTCTTTTCGCCCGCCAACCGCACCATGTTCTCGGAAACCGCCTTCGACGGACTAATGCAACGCTACTACCAGCCGGACGTGATAATGGCTCAGCTGCGGATGGCCGGTGGACAGGAGCGGCAGTATCGCCTCGCCGACGTTTCCGGCGCCGACAAGCTGGAAAAGTTTGTCGAGGACGTCAAGTACGGGGTATATCCGCTAATTACGTACAGCGGCAAGAAGCCGCCCAATTTTCGCTCACGGGCCGCCTCTCCGGAGCGGGCTGACTCTGTGAAATCCGCCACACCGGAGCCGGTAGACACAGAGTCGCGGCGCATTGTTAACATGATGTGCAGCGTGAAGATCAAGGAGGACAGCAATGACATAATAATGACAATACTGCTGCGCATGGATGACAAGATGAACCGGCAGCTGACATGCCAGGTGAACGAGAACGATACGGCAGCGGATCTTACCAGCGAACTGGTGCGCCTGGGCTTCGTACACCTTGACGACCAAGACAAGATACAGGTGCTGCTGGAGGAGACGCTGAAGGCGGGTGTCATGAGCGACGGTGCCGGGGCAGAGAGCTCTGGTGCGGGTGTGACCACCACTGCGACCATGGCGGCACTGCAGCAGCTAGAGCGCAACTGGTCCATTTCCTCGGACGCGGACAAGCAGACAACTGCCGTGATGTATGTGTCGCAGGAGCAGCACCCGGATCCGGAGGTAGAAGTGGAGCAATCGGGCACGACGAGCAATTAGAAGAGAGAGTATCAGCTTAGTATTCAGGGGCAGGCCGGCCGGCGCGTATTGTTTTTATTATATTGGGAATTACACATTACGATTTTATTACTACTATTATTTGTTATTTTTATATATATATACCTATATATGTATATGTATGTATGTATTTGAAATAATATTTATGTATGTATGTACCATAAACGATGTTGAACCAGGCTTCCAGGCTACAGATTTCGATGGCATATATAGGACAAACAAAAAAACATACACACCACACGAAGGTGGGCTTCATTGCTTCATGAAAAGGCTGAAAATCGTTGAAACTGAGAGGGTCTGTCGGAAAATGTTGGTAATCTTTTTTCTTTTGTTAAGATAAGCATTAATCCTTAGTACGAGTACCAGACCTCCTCACTTTCGTTTACAACGATTTTTGGCCCATATACTGACTCACCCGAATAAGGACACACTTGTAAACGCAGCTAACGAGCTTACAAAAATCAAAGCATTCGCTTAGCACTACTCTGGGGAGCGGGCGCGAATAGAATTCGCAGCTCACTCCCAGCGCAAGATACCATTCGAATACAAAATACCAGAAACAACGCCACTACGAAGATCATTTTCTAGGACTTGTATATCAAATTTGATCACTTAGCCATGCCGACGCGATGAGAACGAAACCTATAAACGCAGTGGATTGTATTTAAATGTATTACAAATATAAACAAATACGCAGGGCCACGAAAGAGAATAAATAAATTATTAAACTAAAATCTATATAAACACACAAGCAGAGAGCATGCAACAACAACAACAATAATACACAACAGACATAGCTACACACTATTATTAAATAAATAAAGATGGCAAACCAGCTTACTACGTCTACTTACTTTTTACTTAATCCCTGTGCCACTCAATTGAGTTTATTTTGTGTCCAGCTCATAAATAACAATCAATTAAGTTGGATGAAGCCTAATTGATCAAGGAAAACACCAAGATAGAGGTTTTCGAGGAAACATATTGTGCGCAAGTGCCCCACTTTTCCTGGAAGAGAATACATTTTAATTAAAAAAAAAAACTAAGTCTTAGTTCAAAACAAATTACTTTATTTTGTTTGTTATAAAAAGAATATGATAATTCAGTGGAATCCTATCTTAACTTGACATTTGAGTAGTTATGTAAGTACCCGCATGGGGTATAAAGACCTTAAAATAACAAGATGAGTGAGTAACTTCATACAATATACCATAGTGAGTGTTCTTGCTTTACCACACATGGAAGCGCATTAAATTTGTAAGTCAACTTTGTGCTAACAATTCAAACGTATCCGTATCATGTTATTATAAGGTCTTTGTTAGAATCCATTTTTATCAAATTTCATTGACTTTTTGCTTAAAGATAATATAAGGTAAAGGTGCCACAGAAACCTGTTTGCTTTAGAAATTCATTGAAATAGGCCACTTACATATGTACATACATACATACATATGTTCTTGCTGCCATTTTTGGGCCAGCAAATTTCTCTGCTGACTGTGCTTACGTTTTTTACTCATACAAATGCATTGGTACCTATAACTGATAAAAAGCACTCAAAGTATTTCTGTGGCGCTCCGACTAAGTTTATATTTAAGCACACGCCTGTGCTGGAGCTTCGACTTCCTTTGGCTCTGGAGTAGCGGCCAACTTAATGCGCTTGCACTGCCTCTCTTCTGGCTCGTCATCGCTGAAACCCTCTTCCGGTGCCGCAGCCGTAGCCTTCTCCGTTTCACTCTCTTCTGGGACCACCACTCGAACCGGTTGCTCCTTTTCATATAGCTCCAAGAGCTTGTTGCCCTCATAAAGAACAAATGGTAGAGTGGCTCGCTGATAATAATCCGGCAGAAGCTCCAGGTTGTTGATCACTGTGTCCAGCATGTGAGACTTCTCGCACCAAATTCCGGGTGCGTCGTTTCGCACTGGATTGATGTGGACATGCAGGTGGTAAAAGGACGGCTGGTAGTGGAAGTACATGCGCAGCTGGTTGGGATTTAGGCCGTAGCGCTTGAAGATAGCGTCCTTTGCCGACTGACGCAGGTTACGCAGTAGATCCAGGTGGCTAGCATTTAGATCACGAAGCGATTTCAGATCATGCTTATGGACGATGCCAAGCAGGTACAAGTTCTCTACATTCCGCCCGTCCCACTTGAGATCGGGCAGCAGGATGAAGCCAGTCTCCGGATCCTTGTCCTCGAAAACAATCCTCTCTGTCTCCTGCTTGTGTTCGAGTATGTTGTACACCCACTCCAAGGAGAATTGGCTCGAGGAGAGGTAAGGAAGAGTTATCTTTTCGTAGAGCTCTGGAGTCTCCCGAATGAGGTACTTTTGGCAAATGGAATACTTCTCAATGTGTTTGTCCGTTGCGGGATATATGACGGTACTTTTGACTCCTGGGTATAGAAATCAAGGAGAATTTTAGGCAATTAGATATGTACATTCACTTGTTTATAATTACCACATAGATCTCTGCTGGGCACAACCTGATAACTGCCGTATATATTGTTGACAAACTCGGTGTCCACCTTGAGGTCTGCGCTAAAATAGCTCGGCTTCTTCGGTGATTCCTCTGAGAGCGGCTGAGTGGCGACGTCGCTTTCCCTATAGGCTGACGGAATTAATGTACTCGATTAGGAATTTATGGACAATAAATAAAGACTAGACCCACCATTTTTTTCGAAAACAACAATCGCGTCGTCCGTTTCCGAAAGGTCCGGGAAAGTGCCGAGCAGGGAAATGCTTTTCCGGACACTGTTGTTGCTTAGTATGCGCTTTAGCCGGAACTTTGACAAGTCGTACGTCGGTGAGTTGGATTCTGTGCTTTTTTCCGCTTGCTCCGGCATCTTTATTTTGTGTTTTTCTTTCAATTCGTAGAAAACAATTTACTTTCTTGCGGCTTTTCAGAGGTGCAGTGTGACCGTAGTTAGGACTATAAAATGGTCTAAAATACGGGTCTCGACTAGTGTTGGGTAAGTACTGCTTTGGTATTGTACTAAATTGAACTAATTTGTCGCAGATGTACTAAATGGGGTTTTCTTCAACCTTCAGGGGTTAATTTTCAAAACTTTCTCTCAAATCTTCCAATTTGTCAACTACATATATAGATAGATATACAGCTGATTTTTTGGAATTCCTTGGCCAAGCTTCAAACTAATATTATCACTACAAAGTTAATGATTTTTAAATTGCCGAGAAACCAACGGCAAGAAATCCGATGTGACCAGCCTTGAGTCACTTTTACGTATATTAAAAAAAGGGCACTCGGTAATATCCGCCATCCAAACTCCGGTCATATTGCTTGTTTTTTAATTGTTTTATTTTGTTTTCGGAGCGATTGAATCGCGAAATGGACATCGATAAGATCTGCCTGACCTGCCTGAGCTCGACGGGCCCGTTTCTGTCCATCTATGACAATGGATCGGGAAGCTGCCTGGCCGACATGCTCAGGCAATTCACAAAAACTACGGTAAGGGCCGCGAATTTCTTGAGTAATCCCAGTGCTAATTCGGCTGATTTCTCTGTTTTGCAGCCGCGTCGCAATGATAACCTGCCCGAGAAGGTGTGTCTGGGCTGTTTGAGTGAAATAAACCACTGCTACACGTTTAAGATAATGTGTGAGAATTCCAGTCGAACTCTGCGCCAATTGCTGCCGAATGCCCTTCCCGAGGAGTCCGAGTCGGACAAGGGGTTAAACAAGCAGTCGGTGTCCACCATAGATCAGGCAGTGCAGACGCCCAATTGGGAGCCCAGCCGTTGCACGGTGTCCTCCCAAACGGAGGAAGTAATCATAGAGGACAGCAGCCTGTCTAAGCGGAGGATTTCATTGCACTTGGACGACGGAGACGGAGATGGTGATGGTGAAGGAGAGGTATTTGACTACGAGCTGACCGATGAGCCCATGGAAAAGGCGACCAGCATAATCCTGCAAGTACAGCAAAGCATGAAAGTAGAAAAGGAGGTCGGCTTCTCGCAGGCCGATGTCATTTACGGGGGCGATGACAACGATTTGGAACAGCAGATCAGGGAGTGCAACCTGGCCATATTTGACAGTGTGGAGAACGAGGCTGCAGATGTCCAGGTGCCAACTCAACAGGTGAGCACAAGAAAAAGAGCAGTTAAACTTCTTGTGCAGCAGCAACAGCAGGAAGAGGAGGGGGAGCAATTTGTTAAACAGGAAGGTCAACCGGCAAAGAAATCCTCTCGTCGGAGGGCAGCTGAGAAACAGGAGCTGCACACCATGTCGTCGGCGTCGTCTTCGTCGACTTCTCCCTCGAAGCAGCTGCGAATGGGAAACAGCCACAGGCCTGTCAACTCAGCAGCCACCTCATCCGCGGTCGGAGGAACAAGCCCAGCAGCGGCAGGAGCTGCCTTGGTAGCCGAGCTGAAATACCACTGTGATCGCTGTAATGCTGGCTTCGCATTGGAGAAATCCCTAATTATTCACAAGAGACAGAACAGCTGTACGAACCGCAATTTCAAGTGCGATGAGTGCGAACGGGTCTTTGTGTCGCCGGATCACCTGGCTGAGCACCGGGCCAATCATGGCGCACACAACTGCCCGGAATGTGGATTAAAGTGCGAGTCCAAGGAGCAGCTGGGCAAGCACATGGTGCAGGGCCACAAGCGGAATCTACGCAACCAATGCAACGTTTGCCAAAAAGGTGAGTCTGCTATTACGTTCACTGTAAAAGACCTAATAACATCTGTTTCACAGTCTTTACCATGCTGTCAACGCTGCGGGACCACATGCGTATCCACACCGGCGAGAAGCCATTTGTGTGCAATATCTGTGGCAAGAGCTTCACCCAGAATGCCAATCTGCGCCAGCACAAGCTCCGTCACTCGGAGACAAAGAGCTTCAAGTGCGAGCTGTGTCCACACTCGTTTGTTACCAAGGCGGAGCTGGCCTCGCACGCCCGCACCCACACAGGCGACAAGCCCTTCGAGTGCGAGGTGTGTGCGGCCAGGTTCACCACCAGTTGCTCCCTGGCCAAGCACAAGCGCAAGCACACCGGCGAGCGGCCCTACGCCTGCGATCTGTGCCCGATGAGGTTTACAGCCCTAAATGTGCTCAAGAACCACCGAAGAACGCATACGGGCGAGCGTCCATATGTGTGCCCATTCTGCTCGAAGACCTTTACGCAGCGCGGCGACTGCCAGATGCATCAGAGGACACATCAGGGCGACCGCATCTACATTTGTCCAGTGTGCAACGAAGAGTTCAAGTCAATGCCGGAGATGCGGACACATCTCGCCGGACACGAGCAGCACGACAAGCGACTGGTGCACTTTACCCTGATTAGCAATAAGGAGAATGGTAGCGGTGCCCTCGAGGATGACCTCAACGAGATGGACGAGTCGGCGCTGATGATATAAGCGTTTAACAAGTGATCTTGTTAAGTGCACAAATTAGGATTTAGTTCTCCAGAAAAAAGTGGATGCATCCCACCTCAAAGGAGTATGTATCCTTGCACACACACACATTATTCGACCGCTGCTCGTTTCCACTTGTACACTTCTCCCCAGCGGGAATACAATTTATGTCGAAAACTCACAACTTTAGAACATCTTTAGTCTTAACTTAGTCGCTAGGTTGTAGATACAAATAAAAGCTTAAATGGTACATTGCAGTGTTGTCTCCTCATTGCTAGTAGAACTGACCATATTGCCCCGCTGGCTGCAGGGCCGTCGACGTGGAGGCTACGACGGAGGTCTCGGGCAGAAGCAGGGCGGCTGTGGAGGGCGGTCCGTTCGTGACCGGCGGATCACCGTGGAACCAGTTGACTAGCTCATGGTGCGCACTCTGGACGCATTTGCGCTGGTCCGCAATCAGGTTTTCAGAGTATTTTACGTGGTTGGCATATGCATCCTTTTCATGCTGCACATCCTTGGACATGCGATGCAGATCCTTGAGTATTGCTGATCCCCACAGCTGCACGTGGATGTCGGGAATCTTGCTGGCCAGCTGCATTGCCGGCGTTACCATGTTCATGCTCTCCTTGGAGTTGCCAATGCTGAGGAAGACGTGCGAGAGCAATACTAGCGAACAGCTGGTCAGCCGGTTAAGGTCCTCAGCGTTGGCCATTTTCAGGGTCTCACGAAGAAAGCGCCTGCAAAATTAAAGTTACATGTGAAGGAATATAGCCATTAATGTCAAGGATGTAACACCACTCACTTGGCCTCGTGAAAGCTGTTTTTATGAAAGGCATGCAGACCCTGGACGTAGTAGAAGCCCCCCATTAGCGCCTGGCTGCTGTAAGTGTGCGTGTTCTCCGTCGACACAGCGTCAAGTATTTGTTTCAAGTCCGTCTCCCGCTTGGTGCGCAGATAGATTATCGCCAGGTTGAGGTTGGCGAACAGCTTCAGGTCCCTCTCGCTGGTCTCGCTCACGCAAACGAGAAACTGTCGCTCGGCGTGCTCGAAGAAACTGGTTGACATGGAATACAGCCCAACGAGGCAGTGCAGCTGGGCGGAGTGCCGGCGCAACAGACTACGCTGCGGTGCCGCCAGGCATACGTCCCGCGCGGCAGCAATCTCGCGGATGGCCAATTCCCGGTTTCCCATCACCATGCGGCACATGACAATGTGCTCCAGAAGAATCACCTTGAAGACGGACAGAATGGGCTTATCCTCCTGCTGCTTCAGCTTTTCGATTTGAGTGAGCGCCTTTTCGGTATACTTTTGTGCCTTGTCCATGTAACCCGCCATCATGGAGTGCGACACGGTCACGAGGTAAACCAGCACGTACAGCTGCTCCTTAGGCAGCCACACGAACATCTCCAGCTGATTGGCACCGAAGATAGCCTCGTCCGATGGCCAATTGGGCGCCATTATCGTTTGAATGGACATCTGTAGCTGCTTGAGGCTGGGCTTCACAGTCTTCACCTGGCCCAGAGCCAGGTAGTAGCACACCTGCAGCACCAGGAAGAACACCTTGAGATACTCCTTTTGGTGGGGATTGGGTATGTTGTTGTCGATGATTTGGCCCGCAGAGTTGAGCAGGGCGAGCACATCGTTGGTTTTGCGCTCGATCATCAGGATCATGGCGCGCGAAAGCAGGAACAAGACCTTCAGGTACGTGGCGCTCGCCTCGTCGGCGCTTTCCGCCCCCACGGCCAGCAGCTCGGACGCCAGGGAGTACTCGCGATCGCTGGCATGTATCTGGGCCAGCTGCAGCAGAAGCTTGCAGTGCCAATAGACGTTGTGCTGTGAGAGTTCCACGGCGCGCCGCAGCATCGCCTTCGCCTGGTGTGAGTTCTGGTCCGTCTGCAGATGGAGTTGCGCCAAAAGCGAAGCCGTGTCAAACTTGACGTCAAAGTTGGCCAGCGGCTCGGAAATGCTCCACGCCTTCTCCAAATGATGGCGCGCGAGGTCTATATTCTTCGTGTAGGCCATTAGGATCTGGCCCATTTGCAGGTGCGTGCGCGCCTCGACCTTTGAGGGCGGCATGAATGTGAACAGCGCCTGGAGGCACTGGATGCACTTCTTGATGTTCGGCGGCTGCGAGGTGCGAAAGAACTCCGCCAAGCCAAGTAGCGAGATGTAGCAGGCGTCTTGCGACGCCGCCGCCGACGTGGAGGCTGATGCGCTCATTTTGGACAGCAATTTCGGTTTGTTTATAGCGTAATTTTGTTTTGTTGTCAATTTCGCGACTGTGCGGTGGTGGCTGCCAGTGTTGGTCAATGCACTCGCTAGTGGTGGCACAAGCTGCACCTGAAATCGAGCTGTCACTGATATCGAAATCACGGAAAAAAAGCGGATTCCTTGGCATGTTTAAAAACGTTAATAAGCTTAAATAAAAGTAATTATTCCTAAAGGGCTAAATAACTGTACGTTAAACGAACTAATTTTTTTATGCTTGGTTATGGAAAATGTCCATTATCTGATGATGATCCTCTATCGTTGTAGCCGACTATTGTTATCGTTATCGAAACTAAACAACCATTTCGCTCCCATTGTTTTCCAACTTCAAAGCTCAATTGGTAGACGGTCGTGAATCTCCGGTGTGCATTCTTAACAAGTGTCCTAGTTGTTAAAGGTATTTATCGTGTTATTTTGTGTGTATATTCAAATTAGTGCATATATTAAAAAATGTTTAATATCATAATATAATTAAAAAAAATTAAAGACTGTTTTATAATATTTGTAACCATACGATTGTTTTTTGTTTAGCTCTAGTAGTATTGCAAATATTCTTAAAGCGTGATTCAGCCGCTCACAATGCATAATATATTGATTGTTATCTCTGCTAATGCGACCTCTGGGCCAGCAGCTATAAATAATATGGTATTCCCGACATAAAAGATTTCCAGGAACCCAATCAATGACAGAATCCAAGAAGTCTTAAATTTATAGACATTTTTTATATACACATACATAATGTACTTAGGTGCATATATAGTAGTGTAAGCCAACAAGTCGAACCAGTCTTAATAAGCATTAAACCAAGCATAAGCTTTTCTCAAGCAACAAACAATAAACTAATCAATTCTGATTGATTTAGGTAAGATATTGATTATTAAGGCACTACTTTTATTTACTGTATTAAAAGTAACAATACAAATTTGAACGAGAACGTGCCAAATGTAATATATCGCGTAATTTACAAAAAAATTAACGTGCTGAAATGTGTTAAATATAAATATTCAAAATATTTTAAAAATACTGAAATTCTTTATCTTTTTAGAAAGGTAATGATATTAACTTACATTGTATTGAAATAATTAGCTATGTACATATAAAGTAAGGATCACTTTTTAGGTGTTATTTACATTTCTAATCTATTTATTTTTTCTTATGCATATTTTTAAGCCATAAAATGAACATTCTCAGCCAGACCCTCCTGGTGGTTTTACCTGCCATTTCCCTAGCCCTTTTGTGCGATGTACCCTTAAACCAAAATAATCTGGTATCTCGAACCAACCTGTACCAGAGCCAGAAGAGCTTTGCTGTGTCCATGCTGGATGCTATACATAAACGGACTCCACGCGGAAATGTCTTCTTCTCGCCATACAGCACATACAATGCACTGCTCCTCGCCTATTTCAGTTCCTCCGGGGAGACGGAAAAGGAGCTTTCTAGGGTGCTACAGCTGGACTGGGCTAGCTCCAAGGAGATGGTGCGCAGCGCCTACATGCTGGAGAAAAAGCACCTTCAGTCCCGTTTGCGCAAAAGTCCGCTGGAATTTTCTTCAGTGGGCCGAATTTTCTACGCCAAAGATCTTGAAGTAGGTGAATGCCTGAAGGATCGCCTGTTTAACGAGTACGAAAAGATCAATTTCGAAGGGCAGCCGGACAAATCGCGCAAAGAAATCAATGACTGGATTGCCAACCAGACCCACAACCAGATCCGCGACATGCTGAGCGAGGCCGACATTACATCGCGCACTCGTGTGGTCTTGGCCGATGCCTCCTATCTGAAAGGCCAGTGGGTCAGCAAGTTTAAGCCAGAGAAGACCTCCCAGAAACGGTTTTATACCACCGCGACTGACTATGCAATGGTCCCTATGATGAGTCAAAATGGTACCTTCTTGTTAACTCTGGACGAAAACCTGGACGCCAAAGTTCTGCAGATGCCTTTCCGCACCTCCTACGAGACACAGGGGAATCCGAAATCCGAGATCTCAATGGTGCTTGTCCTGCCCTCAACGTCCTTGGATAATGTGGTGTCCAAATTGAACTCCGACACCCTTCGACAGGCCTTAAACTTCGCTATGCCGCGACAACTGGAGCTGTCCGTGCCCAAGTTTGAGTTCGAGCAGCGCTTGCAATTGGTTCCGGTAAGCTTTTCTCACATCTAGTAAAATATCCCATTTTAAGTTGAAATGCTTATATCTCATACCTCTCTACATCTCTTTTTTAAGGTCAAATAATTTTCTTTTATATTAAATTCATTCAATTCTTTAACAGCTTTATATTATTTCTAGTTAAGAAGCTAAAGTAATCGGTTAATTCTCTTATAGATCCTCGGTGGCATGGGACTGACCAGGACCTTCTCCCCGGCTGGAACCTTCATGGATTTGACGTCTGAGCGAATTGTATTCGACGACGCCCAGCAGGTGGCCAAGATCAAGGTCGACGAGGAGGGCAGCACGGCGGCGGCGGCCACCCTTCTTTTTTCTAGCCGTTCGGCGCGCCCAGTTGAGTCTGAGACATTCAAGTGCGACCATCCGTTCCTGTTCCTCATCTACGATGAGACCAACGAGTCAATCCTGTTTACAGGCATCTATCGCGATCCCAAGACAATGAAGGCGTAAACCTTGGGTATATTTTCTTTGAGTCTGCGGTTAATAAAACCTTATACTTTTGTAAATATCCTGTCAGATAATAAAAGATACGTTAACGTAATAAATACAAATTGCCCCTAAAAATGTTCATCGTATTACAGATTTTTTTTTTAATTTTTACCAAAATTATAGAGGCCGAGGGTTTGTTTAGTAACTTAGTAAGTTTTATTTTCTTAAGTAGTTAGTCTTTATTTTCTGTTTTTTTTTTTTCTATGGCTAATAAGAAAAGATAAAGTTTTAATTGTGCCGCGAATAGAAATGAAAGTTACTCGCTAACTTAAGCTAGCATCCGGTGAAATAATTTGGCTGAAAATCAGTAAGAGATTTTAAGAGGCAATTATTAAAATAACATATTTATATTATTAATTATACAATTCCTATCAATAAGGGTTGTGAAACTGTAAATGATTTCAATTGTTTACATTGAAATTGAAGTGAACGTGATTTATAATTCCTGATTTAAACAATGTAGAGAAGGGTCCGATTTGTGGCGCTGTAAGATTAGTGCATTTATTTAATAAACCCTATGCAGTGCCTTAAGCTTAAATATATATTCTTTATATTAACAATTTAAATACCTGCTGAACGTACCATTAAAATGCTCCACCTAGTATTGTGAGTTTCAAAATTTCATCGATCTGGCAAGCGGATCAGCTGTTTCTCTCCGATCGTCTATCGATACCCAAGCCGGGCTTGAATTTATTTTGGACTGCCATTTGACCACCGAGATCCAGTTTAAACTTCAAAGTTATAACCGCAGTCGAGTGGGACAGACGTGTTTTTCGGTCCACAGTTGAAGAAGGTATTTCCCAGCGTTTATTCAGTGCTTGTCGAGTGTTTTGTCCCAATTTGTTCAACTCCCCCAAGCCCGTTACGATCACTCAACGAATCGGGTCGGCATTAAAGCGTAGCCTATTTCTGCAATACTAATCAGCATATCAGTGTGTACATATGTATGTATGTAACAATATAATATAATTGCATACTCACGAGTTATAGATAAATATGGATACATACATTTTGTCGCACGCAATTGATGTGAGGCAATAAATGGTGCTATTTTGGTATAGTTAATACTTAAAACTTGACGTATGTATGTATGTGCATACATACTGGTAGTAAGAGGGGCTTTCTTTCAAGACACTCACCAAGTGCTTATCTGTGATCATGACCTCGGTCATGGGTTTATACATACATACATAAATTGTCCAGCAACGAAGAATCAATTTCAAGAATAAACCATAAAATATTCATAGTTTTTTAAGAAATAATATTTGGAATAACCAGGTCTGCTGCCTCATTTAATGAGCCTAAGCTTAAATATTTCCAAAGATAAGAAAACTAAATCATATTTCAAGTGAAAAATATTTAACATTTTGACCGTATTGTCTCTTTATAACCAGGACATTTTGAGATTAACTCGATATTTGAAAAAAAAAAAAAATATATATATATTTTTGGCTGAGAATCCTTTGTTTGAAAGAATTTTACCAAGTGTTGGCCTTCTGCTTTCGGTTTAAAATGTACCATGTTACTACTTCTAGCTGCCTTTAAGCCTTTATACATACTAAATAATTTACTTTATTTTTCGTTATTGATCATTCTTAATGGCGTTTTTTTTCCCAAGTACTTTGACACTCATTTAAGCCAAGTTCGAGGCAACAGATCAAATTGACATGTCCGCTTCCTATCAATCAAAACTTGTTGTTCAGTATTTTGGGAGAACCCCAAAAACTTCAGTCAGCTAACGAAAAAATACATGGAAAAAGACGCGCATGCGCAGATGTCAAACAGACGGACAGACAAACGTTACGTCTGTGTAGGGTACAAAAATAATTACAAAATCGCCAATACAGGGTCAACAATGAGCATACGCGCTAAAATACGAAACGCCAACAATTTGTGCCGTTTATGAATCACATACTATATTGTGGCGTTGTCTGCCGGTGGGATCCGCGCAACCGGTTGCTGGAAATGTTAATTTTGGGTTTTTTTTTTGTATATTTTTATACAAAGCCCTGCTGGCGCTGCAGTCACGCAACCGCGGACATCGTCATCGCTCAGCTGGTAAAAAGCTTCCACTCCCAATCTGCAGAGCCCCTTTCATGCTCCGCTGCTGCATTCGAACACCACAGTTCATTATGTTTTGGATTGCGAATTTCGAGTGCAGAGCGGCTGGGGAACTTTCACTTTTTTTGTTTTATGTCGCGCCTGCAAAGATGTTGCAATTGTCGTCCGAAGATAAAATAAGTAACAAGCCACTCGATGGACTGGAAAAGCTTTCGAGATAAATCAGTAAACTGAAGCGAACCAATTTTAATTTTATATTTGTCGTGGGATTTACGACTTTATCTCAAGGACTGTAAAAGAAATGAAACACGATGATGCGTAAATCTTAAAGATGAGTTTCTCAGCTTTATGCTTTTCCAAATTATTTCACATTTGAAATGGGAAATAATCTTTGAACTGGTCGTAAATAAGACAAAGTCTTAAAATAATAATTTAATTTTAAATAGGCACGGAAAATTAAAAACTAAAAGTTTTCAAAACTATAAATGTTTTTCCCCCATTGTAAGCTTATAATTTGACTTACTCCGCCTTTTAGAGTATTCCTGTCTATGAATATAATTGTAAAATTGACTAGATGCCATCTCCTAATGAGCGTAAACAAAAGATTTTAATTCTATGATTCCCTTAATGAGTGGGGGTTTTCTACCTAAAGCGATCAGCTCTTTTGGAAACCATTTTCTGACATTTATTGTCATGACACGTAAACGGATGGCGGGGAAACCAGAGCACTGTGATGCGTCAACCACATTGACTGAGAACTGCATAAATTTACCCAACTTAAATGCGTCTCTCGGGCCTTTCGAGGTCTCTAATCACTTTGCCGGGATATACAAACAAACATTAGAGTCGTTGGTTTCAGTTACTTAATATTCAACAGAGGCTAAGGCCGATAAGCCGGCTAATGTTTAAGCCTCAGACATTCCAGCTTCAAGGTTACCTGACGGATCCCACTCTCTTTTTAGGGTTTATTCACATGTTATTTAGGGATTCTTTTGTTTGTTATTTAATTTAAAATAATAATCACATCTAGCAGATTAAAAATTATATTTTCTTTCACTGATCACAGGTCGTTTTCCAGTCACAAAATGCATATCCTCAGCCTATCCGTGCTGGTGCTGCTGCCGGCCATCGCATTAGCCAGTCTCTGCGACGTTGAACCCAACTCAAACTTCCTGGAGAAGCGAATGAACCTTTATCAGGGCCAGCAGAACTTCTCTGTCTCCATGCTTGATGTGATTCGAAAAAGCACTCCCAATGAAAATGTCTTCTTTTCGCCGTACAGCACCTACCATGCCCTGCTGCTGGCTTATTTCAGTTCCTCTGGGGAGGCGGAAAAGGAGCTCGGCAAGGTGCTTCAGCTGAACTGGGCCGACTCCAAGGAGATGGTACGCAGTGCCTATTTGGTGGAGAGGAAGGACCGAGAAATCCGATCGCACAAAATGCCACTTGAGTTCTCATCCGCGGATCGCATTTTCTTCGGCAACAATCTGCATCTGACTCACTGCGCCGAGACTCGTCTGGCAAAGGAGATCGTCAGGATGGACTTCATGAACAAGCCAGATGCGGCGCGCAAGGAGATCAACGACTGGATTGCCAACACGACCCACAACCAGATTCGGGACATGCTCAGTGCCGAGGAAATCACCTCTGACACCAAATTGGTCCTGGCCAATGCAGCCTATTTTAAGGGACAGTGGGTTAGCCAGTTCAAGGCGTCAAAGACCGCTCCCATGCCCTTCTACACGTCCGCCTCCAATTTCTCCTTTGTGCCCATGATGCAGCAGAAGGGCACCTTCCTGCTGAACACCGACGAACAGTTGCGCGCCCACGTTCTGCAGATGCCCTATCGCACAGTCTTCGAATCGGAAGAACAGCCGGACACCCAGCCGGATGACAAGTCTGACATCTCTATGGTGCTTATCCTGCCGCCCTTCAACCCCAACTCCCTGGAGGACACACTGTCGCGTCTTAACACCGAGACCTTGGAACAATCGCTTAACCAGGCGATGCCGCGCGAGATCGAGGTATCCCTGCCCAAGTTTGAGTTTGAGCAGCGCCTAGAACTGGTTCCAGTAAGTCTTCTTAATAATCCTGGTGTTCAATTGCAAACTAAAATGCTCCCCTTCTTATTCTAGATCCTTGCCAGAATGGGAGTCTCAAAGATCTTTGACGAGTCCTCCGCCACCTTTGACGATTTGACCTCCGAGTTGATTTCCCTCGGCGATGCCAAGCACGTGGCCAAGATCAAGGTGGACGAAGAGGGCAGCACCGCATCGGCAGCTACCGTCTTGTTTACGTACCGTTCGGCCAGGCCCGTGGAGCCCGCCAAGTTCGAGTGCAATCACCCATTCCTTTTCCTAATTTACGATCGCACCTCTAGCTCGATCCTGTTTACAGGCATCTATCGTGATCCTAAAACACTCAAGCAGTAAATGCAGCGAGTTTGCAATTAACCTAACCAAATTTTGTCTTGACTGTAAATGACATTGTAAACTTCTTAACCTACTTTAACGTTAATAAATTATGCCCATAACAAGAAATTTAATTACAAGCTGACGAGGGTTTCTTAACAGGCAAACAAAACTAAAAAAAAAAAAAAAGATCATTTGATTTGATTTTCTTTTCTATTTTATTTCCTTCTGTTCTCTTTTACGATTTCTCAACCACTTTTGAAGATAATAACTACAAATCTTCTTCAGCCCAATGAAAACAACAGTTAATGTTTTGCTCAATTTACTAAATTCTTCATACAAAATTCGCATAAATAATAAAAAATTTACAAAGTTTCATTTTGGGAAGCTTCCATTAAGTAAACACTGCTGCTACGTAAAGAAATATGCAAATAAGGATGTGGTTTCAATTTTGAGGAGCTTCGTTCCAACCTGGTCTTACTAGCACTCGTATGTACATATGTACAGGAATCTTTAATACTTAACACAAAACCGAAAGCTGAACAATTAATTCAAGACAAAACTAAGCGATTGGACAGATCAACGTGGATTGGAAAGCTATGCGGTTAAATTTATATGTCATGGCCGAGGTGAAAAGCACTGAAGGCACTTTTGTTTTCTTTCCTTAATTTTTGTGGATTTCGTTTTGTTGTTTGGCAAGCTAAATACTTGTGAATCCACCATCTTCTTTTCTAGATTAATCAATACAATCCTGCTCCTCAAACGAAAACATTGGTATAAGGGGTTCTAAAACTAAGTCTTCAAATAATGCGGGGTCGTCAACGGGGCAATCTCGTCAAGAGTTCCATGGCTTGCTGTCTAGATGTCATCCGGGGGCATGGCGACAGCGTAGATAGCGAAGCCGATGAAGACAATGCCACCCACAATGGTGACAGTGCGCACAGAGATTTTGGAAGCCACTAGACGACCTCCAATCACAGCCAGGCCAGTGCAGATGCAGTGGCCAATAATACCGCCAGCTATAACGCCGTAGACGTCCTGTAAGAAGGTAATTTTGAATTTGTTTTTTTTAACCAACTAGTTGTTCATGTTCTCACCTTGCTGGCTGCGAGAATAATAGTGGTCAGTTGGGAGCGGTCGCCCCACTCCGCCAGGAAGGTCATTGTGAAGGCCTGGGCCAAGATGCGCATGGTGAAGTAGGTGGCGCCGCGTTTTTGTGGACGACGGCGGCCGCTCTCAGCGTCGCTTACCAGCGCAGCATTCACATCACGGTCCAGCTGCAAGAGAAGACATAATACCCAAGGATTAGCTAGGAAGAACGCGGCGCAGCTGGCCGATGTTGATGAAAATGTGCGCAAAAAAGGATAAGAACAGCATATAAAGAAGACATTGAACGATTTTTTGAGCAGGAAAACACAACTTTTCCTCTTACATGGACAAACCAAAGAAATAAACTAAAATAAAGCAAAAAAAAAAAAACGATCACTTCATAACAACATGCAGAGAGCGAAAAATGGGTGACAAATGTTAGCCAATCGAGTGGGAGTGTGGAATGGATATAAAGGGTAACAACCTAGTACAGAGGCCACAAAAACCAAATGCCCAAATGACTTAAAGTTAATTGTTAAGAAATAAATCGATGTCCATGTATTGTCTTGTGACTGTGTGTTTTATGAGTGTTTAGTGTGGAAATGTCTTTGTTTTTGGGGCAAAAAGCACGTGAAACGAACATGATAAAGGAACAACAAATAGAAGTTGTCGGTTATTAGATATTATTGCAGCCCCGATCTCATTAATGTCCGGTAAATGCTTACGAAACTGGATATTATTAACCCCATAACTTAAATTGATTTATTTTTCATAATATACATCACACCTTTTTTGAATAATTTTGTCACAAATTTAAGAAATTTATGTTTCGTAAATACCTTACAGTAAAAAAACTCTATTACTTAAATTAATTTCTTTTCGATCATATAGAACACATTGAAAGATTTCGACTTTTTTTTAATAAATTTAACCTTCATTTCGATTTTATTATACACATAATTATAAAAATCTTTTATTTGGGACAAACAAAAAAAACAAAAAAATCGAATATTATAAGCCTTTAACTTTTCCATAACCAAATTTTAAAAAATATTAAAAAGAGACAAGATCGGTGGCATTGCAAGTTTCGAACGAGTTTCCATTTAAAGCCCAACTTGAAAAACAAATGCTTAATCAATTCCAGTTTCGAAACATTTAGTAGAACGTGTGACGAAAACGGGGCTGCCTGAGATTTGGATTCTGGCCTGACCCGTGCTTTGAGGGCGCCATTAGCCGGTCCGGCCGAGTCCCCATTCAGGCTTCCGTTGAGGCTATGCATGCTATCGTGTCCGGCCAGTGGGGCCCGCGGCTCCAAACTTCCGCCAACCACGGAGGGATCGGTGGGATGCCCAGCCTGCTGGGCGGCGTCGACGGTGGTGGTTGAGGCGGCCATGGAGTTGGTTTGTTCGGTCTGGTTCGATGATGCCGCCGAGTGGGCCGGGCTACTGTGGTAGGTCTTCATCTTGAGCTGCTCCACAATGCGTCCGCCCTCTTTTAGGAACACCTCGGACTCGTGCTGATCCCGATCCGCCTCATCATCGTTGCCAGCTTTATCACAGCTATTTTGCTTACTATTAGAAAGGGTGTTATTGTTGTTGTGGCTGCGCTGCTTCCGCTGGCGGTGCTGCATGTCGGAGTCGCCATTGGCAGTGGCTGCTGCGGCTGCAATGGAAATGGAGTTGTTGCGGCCATGGATGAGAGCCTGCTCGCTGGCGTCCTCCTTGTCCGAGTTGCTATTCTTCCGCTTGGCCTCTGTATCCTCGTACTTTCTGCTGGCCTTCCGCAGCAACTGATCCATGCCATGAGCCAATGTCGAATGCATTTAAATATTTTGATTTTTGTGTATCAAATTGATCGTCGAGGACGAGTTCAGGGGCAACGTTAAATCAATTTTAAAATTTCGTTTTGCATAAAGAAAAAACAATTAAAAATTGACATTAGCTAGAGATAATCGATCTGCAAATTTTGATTTTGATTAATATTCGGGTGGAGTTTTCGTTTGGCAAAAAAAGCGTTTCCATATCAAACGATTTTCTGGTTTAGTACGAATTTTCATTGATCGAAATAACTTTCGAAGCTCGCTTGTTCTTTGCTGATATACGCCGCAAATCGTGCAATTAGTCACATAGGCTTGAATGGGTGATCATATGTGAATGTGAATTTCTGAATGTTTGATTATTAATAACAACTCAAAAAGGGAGATATTTGCATAAAACTGTGGAGAATGTGGGGTTTCATTGCCGGTGTGTGTCTTGCACTTGGAGCGCCTTTTGTCTTTGATCATTCGAGATTTATAAGAAGGGGTATTTCAAAAGGTATTCGTAGAGTTTTCTTTGTTGTGGTTATTAAAAAGTTCCTAATTAGCATGCCATTAAGATATATAAATTGCAAATATGAGCAGGGATAGTGTAAAGGCAAATACCGTATAATGACAAGCTAAGTAACGAAAGATGAATTTTTTAATTCTGATTTTAGGTGCTTATAGAAAGAAAGGTCTAGATCTGTACACACATACCCGCACTTGCTTGATCAGCGCGTTCTATTTTAAAATTTATACGCAATTTAAATTTATTGGCGTTATGGATCTTGTTATTATACGGTCTTCCCTTAAGGTTAGTAATTGTTTATATTTTTGTATAAAGCAAACTTATAGCTTAACTAAGACTGGTATGGTTAACCAAAAGCGTTATGAAATGTGATCGCTTTGGGCATTGAAGTTTTTTTTTGTCTGTACAAACTTCCAGTCGATATGAGATAATAATTGTAAACTAAGAAATCAAGCGCAGTAGCTATTAACAAAAGCAGTAAGGAAACCAAAGATTATAAAATAAAACAGAAACAAGCAAAACTACTTGAAAGTTAAAATCTATGGGAACTAGGTAACATATAGGACTACCAATATATACAAGGTAAAAACAAAAAGGATCACTCACTTCGTCCTCGCGCTTGCGCAAATCAGTTTGAACCTCTTCCAGCTCCTCCTGAGCATCGGTTGGTTTCATTTTATAGCCATCGTACAGCATTTTTAAGCCGAATATTAAAAATAATGCAGTTGAGATATAATACGTATAAATCTGAGGATAAAAAGAAGTAACGATTATTTTAGTTTTGATTTATGCTCAAATTTTTGTAGTCTCTTTTGAGAGTTTTACAGAATCCACCTTACCTTAGGAATAAAGTTAGCTGCCATGCCAAATACGCATGAGAGTACCGTCATAAGGGCCAAGGCGGCAATGGCGCCGCCAAAGACAATCAAACGCGGATGGCGCATGGCCATTATGGCAGCTATAAAGAAAGTCTTATCGCCTAGCTCTGTTAATAGGATAACAGAGATCGATGCGGTGAACGCATCGATAAAGTTTCCCTTCGATTTCGACCGTTCAGTAGCTTCCTTTTGTTTATCCGCTAAATTGCTCAGGTCCGTGGGCTTGTTTAAATCCACTGGCATATCCAAGTCCTGCGGTAGAATAGTAAAATTTAACATTTGTCGAGGTAGTGGAGTGGATAAACCTACGTTCTGTATTCCAGATTGAATCACTGCATTATCATCGCCATCCGGCTGCGCTTCCGCAGCACAAATCGTGCCGAATGTGAGCACCACCATTAGAGCCAAAGCCATGTGCCATTTGGCTGAGCGCTTCAGGTATACATTGTGTCTGGTGGTTTGCCAGAAGTAGGACTGATTTTGTGACATCTCGGTGCTGTCTGTGAATGGGAACGGTCGCTCCTCTAGGCCTGCCTCATGCAACTGTTCTCTGTACTTTAAACTTTAGTGTGGTTACGTGTCCGTTACTCTCGAGCGACTGCAAGTAAATGAAGAGAACTGGCTCAGTCTCGCTCGCTCGCAAGGGGTAAATTAAACTGAACAAGGCACAATGTTTATGGCTAATCGGGCAACGCAACAAGTGTTCTCCGCGGCATTATTTGTCCGAGGCAAACAGAAAATCAACCGTGTGTCTGTGTTTGGCCAAGTCAAAAAACCGGGTGGTAGGCGGCGGGGGAAGGTCGGAGCCCAGATAAGCGGTCGGCACTGCGTCAAGTGTCGTCTGATATGGTCAATCAAAGTCACTGCTCGCGGTACAGCCCAGTTGCCGAAACATATTTTCCTCGATCCACCGAGATCACGTCGCACGCCCGACCGATCAATACGTCAGAGGCAAAAGCACTTTAGCTTATCGACAAGATAATGGCCAGCGAAATTTGCAGGAACCACATGCTCTATTTGGAAGCTCTTTTCTCTAAGTCTATACAGCTTGTTTATTTGGCAAGCTGGGAGGTGCAGTGTCGTCTCCCAAATATTTGTGTTAATCTTGCTTAGATCGCAGTTCGTTATCTTTGAAGTTAACCTCCTCCCAAGTTAAGTTCTCCAAGATGATATGCAAACTTAAAAGGTTGAAACAGGGGATAAGCATAATATTTATGGTACTTATTTATATTTATCAAATATCTCAGGGTAGTATTCAAGAACATTTCATAATTTCATAACAGACAAAGCATTCAAATGCAGAAAACCACAAATAAATGTATAATTCTTTAGCAAATATTTACTTTTAATTTTAAAAAGTGAAAAGTTTTGTTTTATAGGTATGCTAATGAAATTCTTATTGGTCTCATCTATTGTTAGTGTTCTTGGTCTAATGAAAGTATTTAAAGTCAAAGTGAAAATTATCAAGTAAACTTTGTATTTCAATTTAAGAACCCTGTGAGATAATGTGTTAAGAAACCTTATACGTGACCACAGAACCGCCATAAGTTATAGTGTAGTTGGCTACTATGTCTGATAATATATTTTAATTGTGTGTACATGGTTATAGCAGGAGGTTTCTTTCATGTTCCGAAAAAGTAGCAAGCTGTGTGTGATTTTCCTTTTTGATTTATTTTTAAATTAATATAACTGTGGGCGGCCGTCCACGTAATATCGATAAGCATGGACACTGTACGAAAGGCAAGAATGAAAATCAGCTTTCGATTGTCCGAGTGTAAAAATCTAAATACTAATCAAAAGGTATTGATTTAGATTTAGATTTAATAAGAAATATGTGATACTGATACTTTAATACAAAATAAGAGATTTTTAAAAATCATGGTTGACAAAAGAGAACAAAGGACAGTTTATTCATGTCTCTTATCATTTATCATATTTATTATTAATCAGCTTTGTTTATAAGAGTCTGGGGTAATTTTTACGCGATGACTTTTCTGTGCTTCCCATTTGCTTATAACAAACATCAGTATTGGCTTTCTGTTCTTGTCAGCAATCTGCAATTATTTATAATACCCTTGGAGAAGGGGATATGATTTTAGCAGAAGTTTGCGACGTTGTCAAGGAGACATATCTGACCCAATAAAGCAAACCTATTCTTGATTAGAGTAATTATTAGGAACAAATTTTTGTTCTACAATTATAGCCTTGTTCTTTTTCACTTTACAATGTTTTCTAAATTTCAGAAATTTGCCAACAATCTTCTTTAAAAGGACCATCAAAATTATGGATACTGATATAGCAGTTGCGGAGTGATATTTTAATAATACATATAGGTGTGTATATTCGACTTGCTAAAGTTAGCTTCTTCATTTTGTTTTTAAAGGTCTTCCTTTATTCAGAATCAACGTCACAGCAAGCAAAAGGGGATATTTACCCAATAAATACAAGATTATCAATAGCTCTTGAAGACGCAAAAAGAATGGGGATATACAGGGTTCGCTCTTGAATGTTGTAAATAGCGAAGATTTTTATTTTTTTAAGTTATCGTCTTATTTTGAAGGATAATTCGAGTACTCATAACGAATGTGAGATTAAAATCTACCATTTATCTTAAATTTATTTTTATAAAGCTATTAAGACATCAAAAAAGTTTTTTATAAGTTTTCGCTACCCCTTATTCATTGTTTACTTTAGCGAGCGAGAACTGTATTCGGTTAGAGATGTGTCGAGTGGCGAAAATGAGTAGCCCGCGAAAGTAGTCATTATGTAAACATATGCTGGGTCTTGGAGAACTACTTGGCGGCAGTTACGTCTTGCATTACTTGTAATAACAGGATGTGTGTGTGGGTGAGAAGGGAACTGATAACGAAACTATTCATTTAGCGTACAATATAGCCAACAGACCCAGCTAGAACAGCATCCGAGGAAATGTCAATAATAATTAAATAATACGTATATATACAATATATATACATACATACATATATCCAGTTCAATTAAATTGAATTCAAATTACAAAAAAAACACAGCGTTTGTTGCTCCGCAAAATAAGAGGAAAACTGGTCGAGAACAAGCAGATAAATCAATTGCCGTATATATATATGTACATATTAATTAATGCCACGATACGTATGTTGTAATGGGTCTTGTTTTCGAATGGCATTGATTTTTATTTCCCTTCTTTTTTCGCCAATTTCTATTTTTGTTACCCGAAGCAGCAAACACAACAAGAGAATTAACGGCATTGCGGCGCGTTGCTGATCACTTTAGCTATAGATTTTTTCACTGGAAATTATTGGCACAAGGCCACCTGTGTGATCGTTAATTTATTTAGTTAATAGCTGTCATAATTGCATTGTTTAAATTGCGTTTCTCTTGCCACTTAATTGGCTACGGCGTTTTTCCGCCAGATCTAGCTACGTATGGGTCACAGGTGCGCATCTCTACCAGGCAAACACTTCACCGCTGACGACAGCAAATTGTCAATCGACTGAGAACGAACTGTGATGCACACGACTGACACTCGTAGGAGCCAAGCGGAGTTGCGATTTTGGTGACTAATTTAGGGTTAATTAACTTGTTATTAAATTAGCCGAATTCTCGGCGGGGGAGCACAAAAACACACGTCCTTACATTGCGAGAATCACTTTGAAAATCGTTATCGTTCTGCTCGCACCCAGTGCTGCGAAGCGTTCGGGTGGTGGTAGTTCTGCAAAGCGTGGCCAGTTTCGAACAGCTGTTGGCGCCTTCTGCTGCGGCCTAGAGATGAACGTTTAATTTCAGTTTAGTAATTTTATAATTACCGAATTTGTAATAAAAAAGAAGAAAATAAATTAGTTTTTAAAAAATAAGATGTTTCTGAATATGTTTTTATTGTGTTTATTTTATTTTATCGTATATTTCCTACGATAGCTGCTACCGTTAGACACTCACGACAGGATTGCTAAGCAGGCCATCCCTAATACCCATAAAATTCCTTTTTTGTCGGGCTAATTTCTGTTCAGATTTGTACTTGCTGGGAATAATACACAAAGCAGACAAATGACAGTGCCAAGATGTCGATATCAAAATTATTCGTGAAGGTATTCAACGAGGATATATTCGAGCAGCTGGAACAGGATCCCCTGTACTCCGACTTGGACGATGACTTGGAGGCCAACTGCTCCACGGTGCCGGAAACGAAGCTTGCCAAGCTGTCGGAGTTGTCCGTGACCAAGTGGGTGTCCCCTCTGGCCACATGCTGCCTGAATAATGCTAATCCTCTCCTGCAGACAGATGACCATTGTGCGAAGCTGGCTGGATGACAAGTTCCAGCAGATACAGACGGACAGTAACGAAGAGATACGGCGCCTGTACATGGAGACGGAGAACCGCATTGGCCCGGATTTGATCATATTCGATGTAGACTATACGACCACTGTCCGGGTGTCCTCAGATCGTCTCGCCCTGCGCTCCCAGGGCAGTTTCAATACGGTTCGGGCGAATTGTTGTGTGTACGGCGGCCGATGGATGTATGAGGTAAGCACCATTAGCGGGAGTGGGAGTGGCTATGGATTTGGGTGTGCGATTGGTGGTGGCTGACCAGCGGTCAATGACACGCCGTGAGGAGTGTGGGTTGCACGTGCGTACTGAGTACTCACTCGTTAATATTTCCAGATCCACCTCCACACCAAGGGCGTCATGCAGATTGGCTGGGCCTCCAATTCCTGCCAGTTTAACGAGAACAGTGGCGTGGGGGATACTAAGTGGAGCTATAGTTACGACGGGAGCAAGCAGCAGATCTGGCATATATCGACCAAAAAGTAAGAACTTTTTTCGATTTAATTTCAAAGCTAAGTTAAGTTTTTAAAATCCTTAATTGGTATTTTCTTTTATTCAAAAGTTATTAAATTTAATGTTTTTTAAACTCCATAAAAAACCTATTAATGAGCACAATTTTTAGGTATGGCGACAAATGGCAGATCGGCGACGTCATTGGCGTGACCATCGATGTGGATAGGGAGCTAATCGAGTACTATCGCAATGGTCGATCAATGGGCGTGGCGTTTAACAAGCTGCAGAAGGGTCCCGGCATCACCTTCTTCGCAGCCATCTCCCTGGGGTATACGCAGGGCATTGAGGCTAACTTTGGCAACCGTCCGTTCATGTACCCTGTTGCGGGTTTCCAACCACTGATGGCCCGACCCATCCTTAAGCTAAGAAGGGCCAATTTGCTGATGAACTACTTGGTCAACCTGGCTGGCATCTTCTCAAAATACAATGCACAAGCGGAAGCGTCGCCCCCGAGTGACACGGAGGCCAGGGTTTCCACAAAAAAGACGGTTTACTGCATATTCGCCACTCTGCTCATTGAGAAGTTTACTTACGAAATATTCGATTCCTATATTATCGAGGATGTGCTGCTGAGCAGGATTTATGGCATGACCACTCTGGCGGCGGAGAAGGAGAATCGGCACAGTGTGCTTCAGGGACTGCTGTCGCTGTTCTGGAACTACATGGAGGGCGACGAGATCAAGTTTGTGTTGCGCAAGCTGGTTAACGGCCTCCTCGGAACCTTTACACATACGATACAAGGGCTTAACTTTGAGAAACACCGCCAGGCGCTGGAAATGCTGCACTGCCTGTGCCTGCACGAGCAAACCCGGAAGTATCTGCTGGAACATAAGCTCTTCAAGAAGCATTGGTAGGTCCTGCCAATTAGTCAGAGAAACCCGATCTAATTTCGCCCTCCCAGCATTGCTTTTTTCCTTTACATTCATCCCCTGGAGTTCTACATTATGGAGGAGCTACTGCCCGATAGCATGGCCTGGACGGAGGGAATCGATGGCCCGAAGGATAAGTACTTAACTGTGGTGGACAAGGTGCGCAAGGTAACGGAGCCGCTTTACGTGGCGCAAAAGGACTTGCTTTCCACACTGTTGATCAACACGGATGGCACACCGGAAAGTCCGTCCAGTCGCTCAATTTTCCTGACCAAATTGCGACGCTATGTGTTTGATCTCAGCATGGAACAAAGGGTGGGTGCCGCTGATACCCTGACGATCTCACTGGGAATTAATCGAGACTGTGCCTTTCTGCAGCCCTTCCACGCATTTTTCTTCATGCAGTCGAGCATCCAGCATCCATTGGATGCTCCAGTGGCTCTCGCCTTTGTGTGCATTCTAATTGATCAGGTCCGAACGATGTTCAAGGAGGAGATGCCCAGCAAGATCGTCGAGGTGAACAGTGATTACTTCATCGATGGCTCCCTGGATTATATGCACTTTGATCGCGTCGGAGGTGTGTTGTCCCATTTGCGCAAGGTGCATCGTGCCGATATAGATGCCCGGCTCGGAGAGGATCGCACTCAGCAGATATATGATGATGATCGGCAGAATTTAAGGGGTAATGAAGGGGGTACGTCTCTTGCCAATTTAAGCGATTCGCATTTGGCAAAATAGAACCCAAACATATTTATATCTCCCGTATTCGTGGACATAAAATGATAAATTTTTCATATATAGATACCACCCTTTACCTGCTGGGTGAAAACATCAACAACGTGGCTGTGGTTGGACACGCGCAGGGCGGTAATAATACTACCACTTACACTCACTACCTGAATCCGCGGGCCAATGCCCCGCCCGCCGTAAGCACCACGCCGGGCAATGCAGATATGGAATCTAGCCTTTGCGAGCTTTTGGATCTTGCCATCATTTTCTACTACTCGGCGGGCCACAAGTACATTGTGAAAATCGCTTCGGTAAGGGATGAGATTGCGGCGCTGAACGAGATGCTTAAGGAGACGAAGTACTATCGCGAGGATATCGAACGCAAGCTGGTGGCACTGGAGCAGCATGCGACTGTCTGCATGAACGAGAACCATCAGCATGTAATGGGCGAGCTACGGTCTAAGTTCAGTCAGCGCCAAAACGTGTTTGCGGTGAGTTGGAACATTAAGTGGAAATTACATTTTCCAATTTGTCTTGCTTCTCCAATAAGTTTTAATAAATAAAATAAATAAAATATAAAAAATATAAAAAATATATATTAAATATACTAAAGATTCAATGTTTAATGAACCAAACCCTCATTTTGTAGACTCGCTCAATATCCCTGTCCAGAAAACAAATATGGCTTAGAGGCGTTGCACTAAACGGCCACAGAAGATCTCTACTCATCTGGCTACTAGAACGGATGCTGCGAACGCTGACGGTGAGCTTATCTTTATGGAGTTTTATTTTTATGTACTGAACAATTTCCTGTTTGCAGAGTGCTTCTAGCACCGGCTCCTTGTTTTCCTTCGTACCTGAGGTGTATGTAAATACATTGCCCATACTGCTGGACGCCGTAATGGACTTTAGCCACCATGATTTAAGGACTCAGTTCGAGGCCTCAGATGCCGAGTGCGGTGTTAATTCCGCCGCAGAGTTTCTGGGCCAACACTCAGCCGATCCGCGAATTGTGCTTGCCTCCTGTAAGGACTCACTGCTGCAGGCTTTGGGAACACTCACCTGCCATAAGTCGGGAGTAAGGGCGCTGGAAAGGACCTCAAAGAGGGCACAGAACGCCCTGGTTCGGGCTCTATTGCGTCCCTACGAAAACAGAGCCTGGGGTCAGAGCAACTGGCTGCTGTTGCGCTTTTGGATGGGCGAGGGGTATGCTTATAAGGATTCACGCCTGCCATCCGTGTGGCAAGGTGGATCGATACCTTTGCACCAGGGACTATGTCGGAGTCGCTCCAAGAACGAGACCCACACTGGGCTGCTGCATAATGTGGCCCCGGCCAATCCCTCGAAGCACTTCCAGCGTCTAATCGGTGCCAGGCTGGTGGAGGACGAGCCCTTCGCCACTGCTTTCCTCAATTCAGTGCTAAGTCAGCTGAACTGGGCTTTCTCCGAGTTCATTTTGTTGCTTCAGGAGGTACTTTTGTTTACCAGCTTTACCAAGCTAAAGGTTAATTCAACCTATTTTATTTTCGCAGATCCAAAACACCGCTCAGCGACAGGAGAACACCCTTTTCGAGCCCAAACAGCTGAGGATTTGCTCCATGTGCTTTGAGCTGACGGTGTCGCTGATGCGGTGCCTCGAGATGATTATCACAGTGGCACCGGAAGTAGTAACGGACGACTCTCGTCCAAACAGCGATCTTCTGTTGAACCGCATTTGCCAGCTTATAAGTCAGGTTCTTTCGCGTGTGACAGTGCCGCCGGGTTGCTTCCAGTTTGTGGTGGACATGTGCTCGGCAGATCTGAATGCCGTGACTCACTATCCCATTATCACTGCCGCTTTGGGAATCCTTTTAGCTCTGATGCAGGAGGAGATGGAGAACGAAATGACGCCACAGATTGTGACGAGGGTATCGCGGGCTTTCCTCACCGATCCCAGCTTCCAGTTCGCCACTCTGGAGTTTGCCTTGGGCGAGATACGAACGCCTCTGCTTGAGCAGAAGAACATACCCCGAGGCAACTTTGATCCGTCCGCCAGGCCACACATTGATCCGCTGACAAACGATGTGAGGGTGCCGTTACCGAACAATTCCAAGCGCATTCGGGCAGATCCACCGATCTTGAAGTTTGCCCTGAATGACTGTGAGTATATGCCGCCGATTTGGGAAAATTAATTACATTAAACAATATATTTTTATTTTATAATCCTTTTTTTCAGTTCCTTCCCATGTGTCCACGGTGGAAGTAGACAATGTTCGCCGCCTAATCGAGAGTCTGCGAGTCAAACAGACCCTGCTCTCAGATATAACACTGCCCTCGGAGGACTCGTTGTGCCCGATCTGCTGCGCCAAGCCCATCACCGCAGTGTTCACGCCCTGCCGGCACCAGTCCTGCAGCGACTGCATTATGCAGCACATGATGAACTCCAAGGTGTGCTTCTACTGCAAGACCACCATCCAGACCATCGAGACGCTTGATGGCACGCTCATCTACTCCAGCGACGAGGTCGTTCCATCGCCCGTGCCCGAAAGGACCTAACGGCCAACGCATCCCACCGAATGCGATCGGGGGGAATGTTTCCTCGAGAGCACAATCTAGTCTAGTCACAACGCTTGCTGTGTGTATATATATCTTCTGATATATCGTATTGTTTCGTCAATTTTATTTAAGTTTTATGCATGCTTGCCATAATTATTAGTTCAGATGTGATATATGCCAAAGATGCAATGTTAAGGAGTGGAAAGAAAGCCACAATCAGAGATTAAATACGAGACAGGTTCCAAATTGCAAATAAATTAAGTAGCACAATGTTTGAATTTACCTCCCACTCCCTTTTTGCCTCTACACCGTTTTGCCACATTAGGTTGCTTATTCTGTTGTTTACATATTCAGCTTCAACTGCCGAATCTGCATTTAGTTATATATCGGCTCACGGGCCTTAAAATTTAACACCGTACATGCATTTATTTACGAAAACAAAACCTAAATGGTCTTGATCTCAATGTTAACATGGAATTTAAATCTTTAACCAGGAATCTCTAATTAATACGAAATTGTTTCAGTTTTAAAAGAGCAAGAAAATAAAATAATTATTAACAAAGTGCATTATCTTTCTTTTTTTTTTATGGCTTAAAATTGTGACATTCGTCGTGAATTAATGGATTTGAATGAATTATTCAGTTAAGGAATCTTAACCATGTTGTTCCTTGTTAGACATTAATTTTATTGGTGAGTATTTTAAAAGATTTTGTAGCACCAGAAGAACGATCGGAAAAATAAAAGAAACATAGACGAACCTTTATTATCAAATCGTGGACGTATGAAAAAACTGTTGCCACAGTCTGATACCTTTTATATATCGATTTTTAAAAAGCAGACTAGTTAAGGAAAGGGAATTAAAAGCGTGAACATTAATATTTGGTTGATCAAAATTTCTTAAATTCTAAATTAATAAATAAAGTATTATTTATTTTTGATTTGAAGGCTCCAACGTCACTTTAATTTTTCAATAGCAGATTAGTTCAGGGGAAAGGGAAAGCGCGAAACTTAATATTTGTTTGAGAAAGTTCCCCTAAATTTCTCTCTCTCTTTTATTATTTATTTCTGATCTTCGATAGTTAGCTGCCCCGACTATTCAGCTTCTATTATTATTTGAGGGCGTTAAGAGATAAATTTAAATTGATCGAAATTAAAGAAATATGGTTGGACCCTTAGTTGGTTCTGAATTCCTTTGGTAACATTTATTTAATATAGGCGTGACCACATAAGATCTATTTCTTAAACATTTAGCTACTACAAATATATAGAATTTTATATAATACATATGTATATGTAGGTATAATAAGTTTGTTTATTTTGTGAGCAAACTCTGCCTCAGGTGGTTTCGTGAAGGTTTATGGATAATCCATCGACTTGTTTATATAGTGCCTGTCTTTGTATTTGTAGTTTCGTTCCCGTTTCTGTATTGTCATATTAGAGGTCAATTAATTTTGAAATCTTTAGATTAATGTACACATCAATTTATGTATGTGAGTCAACACAGTTTATACATTTCTTAGCATCTTTAGAAATTGAGCGTTCAAATTTTAAAGCCCTGCTTGACTAGCTATGTATATGTAGGTTTTGTTGGATAATTTTATAATTCGTTAAAACATATGTATATAGGTACTGTATCTTTTATCTATGCTTTACCCTATGAGATTCAACAACTAACTAATTCCTAATAATTGCTGACTAGTTATCATCACTACACCAAAGCACACGGAACATTGAGCAGAGAATCGGTATACATGATATGGATCTGGATGTGTTGATTTTGCGCTTTAAGATCTGCCCGAGGAATCCCCTCTTTACAGTATCCGACACGCGTTCGAGTGCATCCGGTGCGAGTGACGTCCATTTCCATGACCGAAGCCACTGCAGCACTGATGGGTAATTCCCCCTCGGGGCGAGTGCTGGAAACTTTGGCTGTTGTTCAGCTTGGGCTCTAAGTGGTGGCAACTAGGCGCATGACTGTGACTGCAATAGGCAGGATTTTATTAAGAAAGCATATTCAAACTGTAAAATAAATCCATCAAAGTACAACCCACCCATGACTACAGATACTGGAGTCGGAAATGGAGCTGGGCATCAGCCTCTGCTGCTGCTGCGGCGGAGGCGGTGGCAGGAAGAGCGGACAGCCACCGGCGGCCAGATCCCCACCACCTCCTCGGTCATGGCCAAAGATGGCCATTCGCATGTTGGCTGCTTTTGCCGCCGACTGGGACTCTACTTCGTGCACCTCCTCGATCATCTTGTCCAGCTTCTCCATGGCCTTCGTCTGTTTGGCAGCCAGGAAGGCTTTTCGTGCTGCCTTAGACATGGAATGGGGCCTTCAAGAAAAAAGGGTATAAGATGCATTCCTAAAAGTGACAAACAACTGGGGAACTCACCTTGCAGGAGCCGAGATCGATCGGTGAGGAGGGGGTGAGTGCAGTGAAATGGACGACACCGAATCCTTCGATCCCGGCCGGTTGGTAATGCCTTTACTGGTACTGGCCTGCTGCACCACGGGCACCACCGGCTGCTTAGGAGGAGGGGGCGACTTTGATCTCATAGGACACACAACGGCAGCCATGGCGTTGGGTGTGGTGGCATCCAGACTGCTGCTGGAAAAGGTGATTTTCCTAATGAGCGTGGAGCTGGCTGCTGATCTTGTCGCCGAAAAACTTACTTGAGCTTTGCTGCCTTCTCGCGATCTATGGACGCACTGCTGCAGGTGGCCGTTTCCCTGGCCGGAGCCGTTGACGGAGGCGTCAGCTGATCCATGGCGGCCAGTTCCTCTGGCGTAAACTTATCCGGATTACTGGGCCTCGGTTTGGGGGGTGCACTGCCGATCCGGAAGGGCGGCGTAGGACTGAAGCCACATGCGGGCGGATGGTTATTGTTATTGTTCGACAGCGAGCTCCTGGAGATCTGCAAGTCCTCGAGAAACTCCTCGGTGTCCAGGATGAGGGAGCCGAAAATGTCGGAGGGTGAGCGCATAAACACATGGCCCGTGGAGTTGGACCGGGACTCGCGTCGTTTCTCCTGCTCCGGATAGGCATACCCAGCATTGCCCCTTACCGGGGAATTGGCTATGCTACGACGAGCCACGTCCTTAAAGGTCACAGGCGAGTAGATACGGCTGTTGCGGTCATCTGGCACGGCTGCTGCTGATGAAGCGTTCCCTGCTCCTGATACTCCAGGACCCCCAGATTCGGAACCTCCCGTTCCTGCCAGAACACCAGCAGTCCCAGCTAATGCAGCTGAAGATGCCGCGCCTCCTGAAAGGCCTGCTGCAACCACCGTCTGGTGGTGCAGAGTCATGTGAGCTGCAGCAGCTGCTGTTAGGACCATGCCCGACATGGTGGTTGTTGGAGCAATCACATCCACTGACGGAACGGCGGCGGGCGGGATTGCAGCTGCCGCCGGAATTTTGGGAGTGACTGGCTTCGGGACCGGCGGCATGATGGCTTTGGGAGTGGGTGTCACTGGAGCTGGAGAGATAGGATGCACCTGCAGGGCGGCGGTCAGTTGAAGCGGCAGTCGGTTCTCGCGCTCCTCCAGCCAGTACGTGGCCATGGTGCCCTTGCCCTTCACATCGATCTCGCCGCGCTCAAGGATCTTGTAGGTGGGACCGATCAGAATCTTCGTTGACTCTGAGATATGTACCTTCATGGCGATGCTGGTGGACTCCATGCGCGATGCAGTGTTAACTGTATCGCCAAATAAGCAATAGCGTGGCATTTTTAGACCCACAATCCCGGCCACCACGGCACCCGAGTGCACGCCCACACCTAGAAAGGATAATGCCGCTTTTTAATAAAATAAATTACACACTATATTCACACTTACGTATCCTCAAGTGCTGTCCGGTGGAGGGATCCTTGAGATCGGTTATCGCGTCCACCATGTCTAGGGCCATATCACAGACTCGCTCGGCGTGGTTGGCGTCCTTGTCGGGAGCACCCGCCACAACCATGTAGGCGTCGCCAATTGTCTCTACCTTGTACACAGAGTTTCGCTCCGTCAGCTTGTCAAAGATCGAGTACATGGCGTTCAGCATGGACACCACTTCCATCGGCGTGATGCGGCTGCATATCTCGGTGAAAGTCACGATGTCCGAGAACAGAATGGAGACACTATCGAACATCTGCAAGGGGAGTATGGAGGTTGGATCCGGCTATCCCTGGTATCCTGTTGACCAGACTCACCTCACAGGTGTCGATGGGATTCTCGCCTCGTCTCAGTCGATCTGCCACCTGCTTGGGTATCATCTGGTAGAGCAGCTCATCAGTACGTCGCATCTCCTCATCCAACTGCGAGACATTAAGACAAATATCAGGTAAGATTCTTCTATACGGTCACAGAGATTCTAACCAGTCTCATGGACTCCTCCAGCTTCTTGGATTTCTGCTGCTCCTGATCTAGAGCCAACTTCAGTTCCACCGACTGTTGGGTTCCCGCCAGCATAAGATCTCTGCTGAAGTCGTGCATGGACAAATCGTTGATGTAGAGGCCAGTGGTTATCAGGGAAGTTAGATCAGGCATTACGGGAGTGCCCAGGAACATGATCATGCGCCAGTTTTCCATATACACCATTTGACCTGGCCAAAAAAGTGTTGTTAGCCCAAGAAAGTAACGGATTTGCCAGGTAAAGACAAATATATTAAATAAAATGTTGTACCTGAAGGATAGCTTGGTAAACAGGATTTATTTTATAAACTTAATTCAAAATTATGTTTACGAAATAAGGAATTAAAACTTTTTTTGGTTTACCTTTCAGCCTAAGTGACTTCTCCGGCTCACTGCCATCTTCATGCTGAAGTAGATCTTCATTTTGGACGTCAATTCTCTCCGTAACTGGATCCACCGTAACCAATTCGAATATGTTATTGGTCCGATTTAGTATCTGGCAGTGAAAAATCGTTGTTGGTTTTGATTTAAGCAATTGTATCACGACTCACAGTCTGGAACTTGAAGGCAATCAGAGGTCGGACCAGATCGAACCAGGCTGTGATTTTCTTGCCCAAGAGTTCCGGCAATATAACCATCAACGAGTTTCCAATACTGCGCACTATCATGTCGGCTCTGGAATAAACAAATTAAAAAGAAGAACCTTTCAATTAAATTTCATATATTAAATATATTTCAGTAGAACCCACCCAAACACCATGCAGAATGGGAAGATCTCAAACAATACATGGGCACTGATGGGCAGATGCTTCTCCTCCCTCGTCATTGCCAGGGAAGCCAAGGTGAAGGCCCTATTATCGAAGGTGAGCTGGAAGGTAACGTGGACCGTGTCAAAGAGGATTTCCTCCCGCACCAGCTCGATATGCATCTCCTTGTGGTAGAAGTAGCGCGCCACCTCCCGAATCTGACCCATCGTGTAGTAGACGAATCCTCGGCGCTTTGAGCGATAGTGCAGGGTCAATCCTTGCTTTGTCTCGTTCTCACAGATGAAGCTGGGAGCACGCATCCGCGGATACGAGAACTTCAGGTACTCGTGCAGGTTGTCCAGTCCGTTCAGGAAGTCACGCATGTGGCGGCCCAGAACGGACAAGACGCGATCGTATCCATACTGACCCACGAAGCCTACAAAGTAGACGCCCATTTGGTCCATGAATTCTCGTTCCGAGACGCCCAGAACCTATGAAATTAGGGATTTTATCTTAATTTGTTTCCTAATATATAATATATATTAAATATATTAAAAAAGTATAGTTAATCAAGTAAAGGAAACCTCCAATTCATTAAGGAACTATATAAAAGCAAACAAAATATTTTATAAAGGGAGATTCTCAAAGATAAGATAAGAATAAACTTAAAATGTAGTATTTATAAACCTCTGAAAATATATACAGATAAAGCTACTTGTCTTGTTCTATTACAACTCACCTGTTGGGCCTTTTTGGCCAACTTCTGGAGGAGATTCTCGGGGTAGACTTGATGGACGCTAAACGAGGGCGAATCGATACCCGCCTGTCGTCGGATGTCCTCCCATTTCTCCTCGCCATACACAGACTTGATGTACTCGGAGAGATTCTCCAGGAGCAGGCCGTACATCTTGGGGCAGAGGGCGTCGCTTCCTTAGGCTTCACTTGGCTGACATTGATTGCTGGGACCTGCTAATTCAGACCGGAATCAATTGATTGACACTCTGCCTGGTCGCAACTTAATTAAATGTACAGGAAATGTCTCTGTCCCATTCTTGGCATAAAGTGTCTTCACAAAACATAAAAAAATATCCAAAATCCTTGACATACATTTCCGACAAGAACTCCGCGGCTCTCCCCGATTTTTTTAATGACTTTTCTTTACGGCCTGCTGGCATACTTTTCAATAAAAAGTATAAATTCCCTCAGAGTGACTTTGCATTACACACGCGCCCAGCTGGCTTTAGTCTGCCCGAAAAACTGTGCCAATATTCGTTGGGTCCACTTGGACCATGAAATTATTGCAAAATTAATGGCTGATTTGGTTTCCATGGACCAGAGCAGACTCTCGGCGCCTCCACTCCTCCCCGAATCACATTATTTTCCCATCGCTCTGTTGATTCAGCGTGTCAACGGATCCATCCATCTATTTGCCCATTCATCCGCGGAGGCAACTGTCTCGCCGGGCTTTCAGCGCCTCTTCGGTGGTTTAAACCAACATTTAAAATGGTTGCTGGGAAGTGAAGAGAGGACCAATGACAGGGCCACAAAATGGAAGCACGTTTTAAGGTATTTATTTTGATAATTACAAAGTAATAGTAAAGGAAAACATTACTATAAAAGCTACAGTCCAACCTAAACTTAAACTAGATTTAAAAAAGAGACTAAAGTGGCTAAATTATTAGCTGCTTTGAAAAATTGGAAAACTTTACATTTTTCCGGTTTTTTAGTGTGTAAATTTCATAAAAAAGAATGTAGGAAAAGCTGGTACCTATACATTATAAAAGCATCAAAGATTTAAGTACAAAAAGTATTAAAATCTACAAGTAGATTGCCTACACAAAAGGCTTATGGGATAGATCCTACAAAGCTGAAGTGGTCTTTCTTGAACACACACAACAAATTGGCCTTTAGCACCATAGGAAACAGCCATAAAGTACTTTCAATTAGTTGCAGTAATTACATTACATTGGTGGGCGATTGCAGGTCGTACCGAATGGAGAATCCCGCAACCTATTTCATATAAAACTCATTAAATCATTCATTTATACAGATGACAATTGTCGAGGGAGTAGGAGTTAGCTTTTTTTCTTAGAGATGGGCCACAACTTCATTATCCCTGGCAAGGATGGAGCTAGCTAATTGCCGATGGCCCGAAGGAACTGTTAATTTAGCCAGCACGCATCCCATCGAGGTGAGGTGCACTCAGAATTTAGCGGCAAGGACAATTGCTATTTATTTGCCCCGCTTTGAATCTGGGCTAATTAAATTGCATTCAGAGAAAATGGCACCTGGCCCCCGGGTTCTAAGAATAAATTGCACTGCCAAGTTCTTCGGCACGTTGCAAATGAATAGGAGCTGGTAGCATATGTTGCCCTCTTTGAATGCAAGCCGCATACACACGCTCGTCTCGATTGGCAGCTAAGTCAATTTCTCAACTGGAAATTGAGTCGTGCTCTTGGATGCCCAGGCACTCCTTTGGGAATCTGCCATGCTGCGCTATATAGACAACTAACCAACTAACAATTGCGGCCAAATTACAGGACGCCTGCAGGCAGGATCAGCCAAGGACACGCCGAAGTCAACGAAGTCACCGAAGCCGAGTTGCAGTCAAGGTGGTGGTGGCAATTTGTAGAATCCCTTATTTGTACCGCTCGCACCCATAATTCACGGTGCGGATTGTTTATGGCTTATTGCCATTTGTTGTGTCACAAAGTCATTTCATGCGCTTTGAACATGGCCATTATCCCTTGGCACATAAATCGCCCGGTGGCAAATCAGGAATAAAATCATAAATTTATGCATATCAGGCCAATTTATTAGAATTTGTTGCGTTGATATTTTAAAGACAAGATAAGTGGCACTGGACTCAGTCAAGCTCAGGCTATATCGGGTTCAGAGATTGCTCAGACCTTTGTCTGAATTTCAACAGGAAATCATAACATTATTTGGGTGTTTTACTTACGATACTAGTCACTTTTTCCTAATTTCATCAAAAAATAAATATGCCAAACAACAATATATTTCAATTATAATTTATATAAATAATGTTTAATAATATATTTGATCCGTTCCAAACTTAATTAAATATGAAATTTCATATAAACAAAGAAAGCTATATCCCTTGACGTCAACTTCTGCTTTGAATTCGATTTTTATGTTTGTTTTTTCCTGTAGACTGTATATTTTCTGGCCTTCCTTTTATACATAGATAAACGCTAAGATAAATCTTTGTGATATATGTACATATGCGTTTCAAATATCTATAAGATACAGCGATGTGTGAACTATAAAAATCGAATATACAGAAATGCTGAAAGAACACCCAAAGTACACGACAAAGAACAAGCTAAAAAATTATATGGGGAAAAAATAAGCAACTGTCACACCAGAATAAAAACAACCCAGAAAATGTAGAGAAACTTTCTGTTTCGACCTTCTAGCGTTTTGGCATTGATCAGTAGACACCCCCATAAAAAAAATTATACGGCGAAACACTTGTGCCAAACATATCAAAACATTGTCCACATTTGTGTTGTCATCTGTGGGCCAAATGGACTTGAGTAATATTTATTCATATACTTCGTATAATTGTGTATATATACATATATATTTTATTACATATTTGTTTGGGGCTCTCTCGCTCTTCCCCTGCGTTTCATGAATGGAATGCAAAGCGAGAATAAAATGGATATTTTCATTTGTATACACTGGGAGTCAAAAATAATAAACAGGATGTACGGGTGGTATGTCTGTGACGTCAGCGGACTATTGATAAACGCATGATCTGAGCCCTGAAAAGGGGGAGGATACTCCGGCGGAAGTAAATCACAAGTGGGTGGCCTCCGGACAGGTCGTTTACTAACCGTTAATGGCTTTCGGAACGTATTTTTAGAAGCGGCAGCTTTTAACTCAAAGTGTCAGCAGAGCAATATTCTGTCTATATAAGCCAAAAAGTGACACAAGTTAAAGCATCTTTTCCCGTTTTGCCAGTTTGTCTGGCCATCATCATCAATCCATCACCAGCCAAGTTTGCGACAGTATTCAAGGTCAGCTTCTTGCCATTTCCATATAAATAGACACTAATTTGTAGCCTTAACTGCATTGACCCTTGTGTCCTTGGGGATTAAGAAGATGAAAGCAAAACGGCCACCAAAGTATTTGTATTTGGAAAATAGGGTAAGGAAAATATGCCAAAAGATCTAGATTTTTTTTTAAATTTTCCAGTCTGGCATTCAATTTTAATGAAATTATAAACAGAATGTGTTTAGAATGCACATAGTGTCTGAAAGCCAAATAAATTTTGGAAAGCCAACCCCCGCTGGCATTGAGCGAATGTACACATCGCTCGAATATACATAGAGCCTATATGTCTTCCCCTTCTCCGGAACACTCCCGATCTGCAATTGTGGGCCTGCAGAAACAATTAATTTTCAAGTTCATTTGCGTGGGTCGATGTCGGTTCTCTGGGGAGCTGAGCCGATCAGACCCTAGCTGGCCGTAGACTATGTAGATACAGATTTTAGCTGCAAAATCATGCGAGAGCAAACCTATATCCACACGATCTATCGGGTACACATATTTATTTTTATATTTCGAGAAAAATTCATTTGAAGGTGTCTGCTATATGTTAAGGTTAAACATTGTTATATATAGACTCGCCAAAACTATGTATTAGTGCCGCATTATGTGTGTATTTATATTCGGTTTGTATGTTGACCAGCGTAGATTGAGGGAAAGCTTTTCGGCTCTGGCATCAAAGAACATTAAGCTCTATTTATGAGTCCCCAGATGACGACCCGGGCTAAAAACAGGAACTCTGTCTAAAAGGTTAAGTTTGTTTTGACGAGACTTGAAATAGGACAGAGGGAATAGTTAGCAAAATAAGTGAATTCTACAAGTAATTAATATTTAATTGGTTTCGGAATATTCATAAGGTTTTAGGGGAAGTGAAAACTAAATTCCCTGGCTTATTAGTTAAATCCTAAGTGAGTAGAGCATCTAAAAGCAGTGCAAATAAAAAGATTGCAAATTTGAAACAAAAGGATTAGATTTATTTATTTTTGCTTATCTGCTATGACTCAAAATTATATTTGTAGAATATTTCTTGTTGCTTTTGTGAGATGGGTGAGGCCAAAACAAATTGCTCATACGCCACGCTGACATTGTAGAATCTTTATAATTTGCTTTTCGTTTAGTTTCATTTGATTTCACTCGAGAAAATTACAATCGACCTTCACATTGGGGAGGCGATTTATTAGAGACCAAGTGCGAGAGTAATAAAATGCAGATAAATTATTTGTTGGAATTCCTAAAAACATGTAAGAAAGCCACAGTGAAGTGATGTCGACTGTGGAATACCCGGTACCGTAATTAAGGGATGGCTGCATCATCATTGCCTAAATGTGCTCTAAATTATTGGTCACCAGGTATACAAGTTTAAGTCTTACATGGCGGAATGAACAAGAAAATGTTGCTAGCCAAGTGTTGCTAGAAGCACAATGATCAACACAGGTTTGTTGTTAAAAACAAATTTAATAAACGTGATCAGTGTGCATTTTGTAGATCCACCTCTTGGAATCTATGAAGAATAAATAAATAAATAAATTTCTGTTGCTAATAAGTTTTACTACCCTTGCACTCAATAGTTGACAGGTAAAAACCAGCGCCGCTGGTGAATGTAATTTATAATTGAGTTGTGCAATGTTGTACAATGAAATATGGGGCGTTCTCTACGACAAATTATTCGACATTGTTTGGCATGTGTGTCGCTAAATAATGAGCTTACATTTTGACCTCATTTCTCAAGAGGCGTCCATAGTATAATCTATAAGTACACATTTACTTAGGAATTTTTATTATTTCAATTTGCTATGCTCTCTATCCAGATGCAAGTTCTTTTTGGGTACATTGATCCTGGGTGCCCTTCACAGCAACATCAAAGAAATTTTAGAATGCTAATTGAACTGCAAGCCAATCTAAATTTAAATTGGAAAAATAAAGGAAAGTGAAATAAATAGTTGCCCAACTCGAGCACATGAGAAGCCAAAAAAGTGTGCCAGAAAGTAAAAGTTTAATCACCGAATCAATCGAAAAACCGTTGCCAGGTATTTCCCAATTTCCCCAGAGTTCTATGCATTTTTTATTCGAATTTTCGCTCTGGTTCGTTAAACCGCATTCGGCTATTGAAAGTCAAGTTCAAGTTTAAATGACGTTCGAAATTTGTTTAAGGGTAAAATTCTACCATGAACAAGGTCAAAAGAACGTTTGAATGCACTTGCATCTGGCCTTGACTTGACGGAGCCAACAAAACACATCCCAGGAAGACCCATGTAAGGTCACTCCGGTCTCCATGAAAATATATTTCCTATAAATAGTCAGATATATACTACCTCCCAGGGAAAGATCTCTGATCTGCCCTTCAACCCGTTGTAATTGTAGAGGACTAGGTTGGCTTTTCGCTGTCTTTGTTTATACATTTTCCGGGGAATTTCTGTTGAATAATTTTTGTTTATATTACCAAACATCAGGCAGCACGTGGGAAGTCAACGTTTTACCCTCCAAGAGGGTATAATAATTTCAGGAGAAACTTTAAATCGGCATTAATGAATAGATTAGATTTGCTTATGTTCTTCATAAAGTTTTATTTTAAATATATATACTATTTTGTATATTATATTATATTTAAAAGGCTAATGCTTATGATATACAAATATATTTTATTCTTTTTGGCTTGCCCGAAAATAGTAGTAATTAATTTAAATATTATTACCTGGTAATCCAAGTTGATTGATTAAAGTATCATATTTCTTTTGGTGGTGTTCAAAGTTGGTGGTTATTTTTTAATAGGTGGTTTTTGTTTATTTATCTTTGTGGGCATGTAGCTGCAAATGGTTTTTCCATTATATAAAAAAAAGCAAAACAAAAGAATAAAATAAACATTAAAAAATTTAAATGGTGAAAATTTCGTCTTACAAAAAGAATAAAAACTGTATATATACTGTTTTTAATAATACAAATAAAGTAATCATTATGTGATTTTGTGATAATTTTAAAATGTGGATGAAAGAAAATAATTTAATGGATGCGTCGAGTTCATTGATCAATTCAATACCACAATTGACGCACTTCCTTTGGGCCAACCAAGTGCAATGCAACAAAATAATATAAAATATACATGAGTAGAAAAATAAAGCATTTCAAACAAATTATAAAAGTACAAGATTCTGGATTTATGGGAAGAGATATATGGGATTGTATAGAAAAAAATGAGAGCAAAGTTAAAATTATGCGGTAAGCCAGAAAACAATCAGGCGAAAATATAAAACATGCCTTGGGACATTCGGAAACAACAAAATATGGGATCATATACGTGGGATTTCTTTTTATGATCATTGCCAGAGCGTCATCGCGATACGAGTCTTGAATGAGTGGGTGCTATGGCTATTTCACACGATCTAGCAGAAAGCTTTCCCATAACCGATCACTCGATCACTCGGAGCTTTCCCATCCCATCCCATCCCATCCCACACAGACAGGCAAGCGGCGATTCACGGATGGGGCCAACCTACGCCGCAAAGGAATGCGCCGTGCTTTTGGGGCCGAAACGGAATGGCAAAATTCTGAAACGAGGGAAATTGGTGAGGCGAATTTTCTTGGGGTTTGCAGTTTGAAAAAATTCTTCGTTGAGGATAGATCGCTATTTTTTAGGAGTAAATTTAAATTGTAAGCCAACCCGAAGTATACTGAACAATGAATACCAATGGAAAATAATTAAATTAAAAAGGATTTATAAACGAAATAAAATCGAATTAAATACAATTGAATGAATAGTGCTTTTATCGCAGAAATACCGTGAAGAAAATAACAATTACCTGGTGACAAATAATGAAAATTATGTGGCCGAATTATGAATGAATTATGAAAAGCAAAAGACATTGATTATATAAGAGGATCATACGGAATGACATTTGATACCGAAGTGCTTCGAGCGTGAAGTGAAACGTTTATAAAACAAAACAAGAGCGAAACAAATTTGCATTTAATTTTTAAAATTATTTAATAAATAATTTATAAAATTTCAAAGCTACTACAATTTTTTAAAATTTTATTTCGCTATTCAAGACTAAAGTAATTCCGATGAAAGCCAGCGTAACAGAATGAATTCAACTCAAGGACATTTAAAAATAAAAGAAAACTTAGCTGCAGCTCGTACACAGACATAGATAACAATATATACCCAAATATATATAGCGATCTCGAATATACATATACGATTTTGCCAGCTCTCAGGCACAGAAGTGTGAATTTTGTATCCAACAAAAAATATTTTTATATTTGAGCAAACCAGAAGCAGCCGCCCCAAGAAAATTGAAAACAACAAAAACCGAAGAAAAATAAATGTATTTTTAGTGAGATTGATCTTGCGGTGGCTGCTGCTGTCCGATCGTGGTATTATATTAGCTATATGTATATATTTTATAAACTTTGCACTGCTTTAAAGTGGCACACAGCCTGTTTATTTTCGAACCGAGAGACTTTCAACGCCCAAGCGAAAAAACCAAACTGAGATAACAACGCATCAATTGAGGGGAAAACGACTCGAATTCGTGTGTGCTGCCAGGCATTTCCTCGGGAAATAAATAAGATTGAAGTGCTCACACTTTGGAAAATGTTCTAAAAGACGACTTTATCCCCCAAACTCTATTGCAGCGAACGAGTTCAACGATTATTTCGTGAACAAACCAAAACAAATCGATCAATATGTTCAAGAGCCATTTGGAAATGATTGGGCGCAATGAGAGCCCCAGCAAGAAGGCGAAATTCTGGCAGTCCTACATCAGGTCCCTGAAGGGTAAGTAATGGGCATAGATACCTTCACCCATGTAGTTAGGAGAATTATTTAATTTAAGCTCCTCTAGAGACTTTTAGAGCGTGGGCTAATTAAGACTTTAGAAACTTTTTATTCCAAATTAAAATATAGAATCTTATTAATACTCAAAAATCGTTCTGGTTTAGGGACACTCAATTGCGTTCCGAAATACATATACTATTAAACTTTGAGCAGTGAGCAACGCAAATAGCTTGGCCTATATATATAGTCTATTTCTTTTGGCAGGTGTCATATCATATGCTTGGGAAAGCTTTTTCGCCACCCAAAAGTATGTAGAGAGAAAAATGTAGAATATGTGCTGCCGAGGCTCTAAACAAAGCACAGACTCATAGATAGATTTTTTGCCCCTCTGGCATTGAGCCAAATAGTGAAAATAGCCGAAATATTTCTAGCGCCAATGGACTAACGTTCGGTTATCCAAATACTTATTTATAGGCTCCGAGGATATCCGCGCCCACGAGGCGCCCAGGGCCTCTCGCCCCTACAGCTCCTACCTGGACTCGCCCACCTACAGGAGCATCTATGACGAGCCCGCCACCGCCAACGAGCGCGTCCAGTCCTCTGGCTACAGATATCTGCCAGTGAGCCGCGACACCTACGGCTACTCGCCCCGTGCCATCTACGATCATCACTACAGCCGAACAAGTAAGTCCTGCGATTCTCTACGTAATATCATAGTTGATCCCCCCGCCTAACTCTAGATTAAAAAGCCTTGCAAAAAAAAAAGAGAAAATCAGGAAGATGAATACTATGAATAACATTTGGTGGAGTCCGGCTTTTTAGTTTCCAGTTCACAAGCTGGCTTTAAATTATGGATTTAGATCTAATATATAGTGAATATTATTTAAATCCTAGCAAGATAAACTCCTTTATGCTATAGAGGCAATAAAAATTTAATAATATTTATTTAATCTACAAATCAACTGAAATTAAAGCTAGTTTAACTAAAAGTTCAATATAATATTATCAAAATTAGATTCAAGCAAAGATTAAAATTCTGAAATGGGCTGGGAAACAAGCTAATAAAGAAAAAAAGTATATATATTCTACTTAGATAATTGACTCCTGATTGAGATTTGCAAGGTTATAAAGGGTTCGGTGGAACCGAACGTAATAAGCTCCCTCAGCTTTTTTGCCTCGCTCTGACGCGCCATCAATCAATCACTCAGTCCGTCAGTTTAGCCGAGTCACTTCAATCACTCTCCATCTGCCGATCATCTCAGAATTGCATTTTCGCCAATGCCTGCGCCACGAAACGCTTTTGACAACACCTTGAATATTTCAGATCCGCCATAATTTTGTGATTTTTCCTTTACGACTTAGTCTTTGTGTGCGCGCCCGCTATGATTTCATAAATTTAAAAATAAAAATGCCAGCGCAAAAAGCCAAAATACTATTACGTCAATGAAAGTTTCGCTTCGACTCGTTTGTGTTGATTTTGGCAAAAGACCTCAAAAATTACAAAAAAAAAAAACAACAACATTTTAGACACAATACACACACACACACGAGCACAACTTCTGAATGTGCTATATATCCGTGTGTCAGGTACATAAGAGGAATTTTTACTCAGTTTTGGTGCGTGCTCTGGGATCAAATGACTGTGGCAGTGGCGGCCCTCGATGAGGAGAAACCAAAAGTTCTCTTTTCCGAATTTTCCGAATTTCCACACACTCACACTAGCACACAGGCGAAAAACAGATCCTCATGCCCCCCGTTTCCAACTTCAACCTGGTACCCCGTTTTCCCGATTTATAGTTTTTGTTTTTTCGCCTTTTTTTGTTGGACTAACCAATTGTTTTTTTCTTTCTCTCTCTCTTTCATAAATGTTTCAGAATATACATAAGCGTGTGTGTCGTCAAAATAAATACACATATATGTCCGAGCGATATATACATTTTTGATATTTTATGCGCACTCTCTCTATATATATTTATATATATATTTGTTGTTCTCTCTGCAAAAGACAACTTAAATTTAGTGAAAAGGATTGTGTGTAGCTTTTAGTTTAAATATCGAGAGATCAGAGGATGATTTATTTGTTAGTCAGTATATACAACTGTATATATATGTATGTGTTTTGTGTGTGAAATAAAATCTTTAAACAATCTGCAGTTGCTCTCTCTGTGGTGTGTCGCATCCATCCATCAACAGTCCATCAGTCCATCAGTCCATCATCCGCGTCATCAAGGGTTTGCTATGAACTCCGTTCGACCTAACACCTAACCCGAGCCGTAACTCACCTGGCATTGGGCGTAGCTCACCCACAAAATATGCTCTTTAATACGCTTTACTGATTTCCCGATTCCCTCTCTTCTATTTGCTGCTTTCGCTATGATAACATTGCTTTCTGGGATTGCGTACGTATTGACATTGCGCATACGACGTGTGAGCCCACGCTTTCAAGCTACCACTCTCTGTAAGCAAATCTGTGTGTGTTGTTCTGTTGGCTGCAAGGCCTTATGGAAACCTAACAAGCTTGGGGACAGCCTTATGGGAGCCTCTGTATTTATTTTGTGTTTTTGTGGACAGTTCCAGCTAACTATGACGCAGAGAAGGCCTGGAATGATCATCTGAAGCGCATGCAGGAGATCGAGCGCAGGTACAACACAGACTACACCCCATAATGAGGGAATTATTTAATTTTTTGACATATTCCTATGCAGATACCCATCTCGCTATGGTCTCTACTTGAGGGACAAGCCACTGACCCCCAACTCCCTGGTGCCCCTGGAGTACGAGCCAGAGGACAAGCTGCTGGCTGAGCTCAACAAGGGTAAGGATATCAAAGACATTTTCTAAAACCAAAACCAGAAATCCAAACAAAAAACCAACACCAACATCAACAGGAAAATAAACAACAGCAACAACACAACAACATCAACAACGAAAATCAATTAAATTAATTTACAAAATGTAAGCACGAACATAAAAAATAGCAAATCAAAATCTGAATCAAACATCCAAAGACGAACTCAACGAAATTTTTTTCAAATTCAGCCAACACTTAACTTTTGCAGACTCTTCTCAAATTTGTTACGATTTTAATTTCTCAGTCTAAACTCTTATCGTTTAAACCCTATATTTTGCAGCCATAAAAGTTTGAAGCGCTGAGCGTTAACGAAAACTCAACTACTTTTGTTTGCTTAGCTCGTAGTAAGACTCTTGTAAATTTACGCAAAATCTGTTAAACTTAAACAATACGTAGGGAAGCCGAGAGTTAATTGTAATCAACTTCTTTTGTCTGTAAAAAGGAATACCCGAAACCCGAAGCAATAGTCAAATCGAGTGAAAATTTCGTTAAATGTTTCATTGTATAATATATATATATATAAATATACAAATGCTTTACTTTATTTTTTAATTATTAACTTATACAAACTCAACAACAACAAGATCAACAAAAGTAATAAAACCAACAACAAAACATTTATAAAAAGGAGCAACTCTAATTTTAATTGTAGCGATTAATTATATTTAAAATCGAATAAACACATTCTTAACGAGCCCCATCCACTCATTCGTTCCTAAACAAGAAGCCCATTCATCCCCGATTATCTTAAGCCTCTCTTCTAACAGCTGCTGTACCAAAAGAGCCTAGTTTCTGCCGCTAAATCAACCACTTGAGCCCACTGTAGCCCACTGGCAGCTATACCCGAACAAATGACACTTCAGTTACTTTAAAGAAACCAACCTCCAAATTAATAATAATAATAAAAATCAAATTTAATTCCAATCCAGACAACGTGTGTTTTGAAACTCTTTTTCACAACGGAAGAATCGTTTTGGTCTTTAATTTTCTAACCCATCACTCGCCCATCGATATTAATATTCTCAATGTCTTCTACCTCGTCCACTTTGCTGTTGTATCTCGTCCAAGTCCCTCGTTTCACTACTAAAATCAAAGCATAGAAATTCACATTACACTGTGCGGTGCCTGTAAATAAACTGCCAACAATACTCCAAAAGAAACTACTATTACAAACTAAAAATGTATACCACCTCAAATGAAATATTTAACGAATTCTCCAATTGAAAATTGATGTATTGATGTTTCATGTTCTCTGGCAGACACTTGTACGATTCCCACGTGGAATCCCAATTTGAATTCCCATTATTGTATCTGTATCTATTGGTTCGTGCCCACAGTTTTGTGTAATTGTAACTATGTATTTTGTTTAGTATGTTGTTCACTTTCAATTGTAAGCGTTTTATAAACATCGTTGGTTTGGTGGTGATTTTTCTTCTGGTAAGTACAAGGATCTCAGGTTTCTGGCAGCAGAAAATTTAAAAAGATAGCAGAAGAAAGGGATCTTAACTAAGAATTTATTCCTAAGAACAGTATTAAATTATCAAATTATAGGTAAATATCTTTTTATTATTATTGCAGAGTTTCCGACTCTATAAAGTTTATATATTTAGGTCTGCCCAGTTCTAACCAAGCCAGAATCTAGTACCTAGTTATCGGTCTTTCTTGTATTGGAACTAAAAATGTAGCTCCTGTAAAAACGATCGACATATTTACTTAAATATTCATTTAAAAAAATCATATTTCTGTGTCTTAAGCAAATCGGTTAATGTATAAATTGGCTTAACCTTTAAGATTTACTTAAATAAATCAATTAAATTAATTCAAGTTAACATTATTTACAGCCACTAGTTACTGCAATTCTGTTGTCCGAAAGTAGCTTAGCTTTTTCTTAATAATGTGTTGCTCATTTCAAAATTATAATGACAAAATGTACTAAAAGGTTTTAAAGGTTGTATTCGTATTTCCTGGCTTTTGTTATACATGTAGACTATAGTTCATAGAAGGATGCCGTCAAAGGTTTTTATTAATGACCTCCAATAGACTGTTGGTTTGCTCGTCGCCCGGATTTTTTCTTATGAAAGCTGTATTTTTAAAGGACCTTATAGGGACACCTCCTGTAGACTCCTGCTCACTGTAACTTAACTCTCTAATTGCAGCTCGTCGCTCGGCCTCGCCGTTCCGTCCCGCCCGCAGCACCCGTGCCGGCAGCGAGCCGTACGTGCCCCCACCGGCGTACTGGAACCGCGAGGGCAGCGTGCCCCGTGGTGGACCCTCGGTCTTCGACCGCGCCACCAGCCTGGCCCCGTTCACGCGGCCGAGCTTCCGCGCCAGCTCGCTGGAACCGCTGGATGAGCTCTTTGAAAGTAAGTTGCCCGCGATCGCCGAGGCCGATCCGGCAGCAGGCGATGCGCCCGGTCGGTCACTCGGTATTTTCGAGCGCGCCGGCTCGCCAAGTCCCACTCCCGTCAAAGCCGGTCGCTGGGGACCCCGTGCCACTGAAGTCGCCTACGATGCTGAGGGTAAAAATCCAAATTCACTCTTTTCTTGCCCACCTAAGAACCTAAAAAAAAATATTCCAAATTTGTCCCGATACAAGAAGAGACGAAATTTGCGTGTTACTGTTAAATTTGATGTGGTTTTTTGTCGGCTTCTTTGAAGACGGAGTTGTGGCGATGACGATGGTAATGGGCGGCGAACGCGTTGAAAAATTGCTGCCATATTTTTCGCGACGCATTCGAGTTGCTCCTGCTACCGCCACCTCCGGTCTACCCCCGCCACGTGTGGCCATATAATTTGTCAAAATTATTTCCACTCTTTGGCTTCGCCAGCACGAGTATTTGTCGTGCTTTGAGTTTGAGTTTGCCAGCAGCATCAGCAAAATTAGTACAGTGTTGCCCGAAGTGTAAGCGCCGTGCTTTTAGTCCCCGGATGCAAATCGATTTACTGAAGGGAAATGGCAAGTAGCAGCTTCAAGTTATCTAAGATACAGGGAAAACCTTTGATATTTGACAGCCATTCGAGTTGTGCAATAAAAATTATAAGTTTCAATACGTAAAAATTAATTGTCCAATTAACCTTCTGGCACAAATTACAAGAAATTAAAATAACGCACCAGTAAATCGGTTTGCATTCCGTATTAAACAAAGACCAGAAACACACCTTCATATACTGGTTCGCATTTCGATGTGCCCACTGTAGCGCCTCTGCATCATCCTTCCACATGCCACCCTCTTTCTATCAATCTATTTTCCCGACTTTCGCTTTCCCTTATCATTTTACCCAAGCATTTTCCCCGCCATATGTCCCTTTGGTATTTTTTCCACAACGAAATCCCAACATACGCATGGAAAATATCAAATGATTGTTGATTGTTAAAGCGTTGTTTTTTTTTATTTGATTTACTTTTATTTTAGTTTAAAAACATAGCAAAAACAAAAAATATTTTTCTTTCTGCTCTTCTTGTATACATTGCAACAACAATACAAACAAACCCAATTGAAATCCCCACAACACCCGATTGTGTATACACAACAAACCAACAACATCACATCCATCTCTGCCGACTCTAAATGCTACTGAAAATGCCACCAACAAAAACAGGACTCCCGATCTTCCATCCCCGCAACCGGTTCAGGGACCTGCTGAGCCCCAGCCCCAACTTGCCGATCTCCTCGATCGTGCGCGATCCCTTCTGGTGGGACGTGGACGACCTGGTGCCCTTCCGCGCCACCTCGGTGCCCCGTGCCTCGAGCCCCGTGGCCCGCGACTCTTACCTGTCGCCGGTGAAGAACCGCTACCTGTGGTCCAAGCACCCAGCCAGGCCCCTGACACGTAAGTCCTAAATGTCCATTCTATAAATCTATAAAAATATATATATATCACAAAAATCGCTATTGGTTTGGAATCTTTTTAAAATGAAAGTATGCTATATGCGGAGTTCATACTTCACAGCATCCTTTCAGGAAGCCATTTCCAAGAACTCAAATCTGTGGCGATTTGACACATCTTGGTCTTACCAATTTCGCAAGAAAATTATTATCAAAATTATTGGGAGCTCATTTGGCAACATCTTATGATTAGGCTCGGATTGGTAAGATCCATGCTGTATATACAAAGTTTGTAAATATCTTTGAATTGGAGCACACTCCCCTAGAAAGCACTTAGAAAATTTCCACAAAAGCATGAGAGAAATGAACTTGCATCAGATCAAAGGATAATGCTTAAAATCCAATATGGTAGATAAATTTTGGTTACAACATTAAGATTTGGAATGTTTGGCACAATATAATTGAAGCCTTCTGAAAGCTTACAATTTAATCCATTTTGGGAATAAGCATTAAACTTTCTTTCATGGTTTTCTTTTTAAATTATATTATTCCCAATACATTTTCAAATAATATTTAACATTATTATTTCTATTTTTACATCTTAATTATCATAAACAGCCGAGGCAGAGGATATATTCTAAACAAAATATATAGATTCAAAATCAGAAAAAATAAAACAAAAAAATCGTATAGCTCTAATAACAAAGCGACGCTATATCAATCATATAGCAATTCTGTAATTTTTTTGTACTTAATTTTACATAAATTACATGTAACGAACTGTAAAAAGAAACAAATTGGTAAGAAAAAAATAAAAAAAACAGCATGAAATCGACAAATTTGTTCATTGTAGAAACTACACAAATGACTTGTAGTGTTCACCCCAAAATTCCCTGAAAAAGTGGTCCTGTAGTATGCCATATTATTAGTTTGTCCCAAACATGTAGAGTTGTTAACAAACAATAGATATATATTAGTTATGATATTGAGGCTCTATAGTTGTGGCAATAAATAAAATTGTAACAAATTTTGAATGATTTTATAATAAAAATTGTAATATTGCCCAAGCTAAAGAGACTTTCCAAATTGTATTTAACATTTGTAGCAAACATTTGAGACAACTTTTGCACGCCACGTATTTCCAATTATTATTATATGTTTACTTAACAATCCCTTGGATATTGTGACTAATAATAATGCACACTTTTCGGTCTACAGCTCACCGCTCAATTTTGTAAACGAACGAAAACAACGAAATACAAAACAACAAGAACATCCTGAACAACATCAAGAACGAATGCATCACAAGGGGCCCCAAAACAACGACACCAAGCTTTGGAATACTGGAAATCAGCTGACAGTAGCAAGATGAGTTGATTCTCTTACTCAGTCTCAACATCCGCCAACAACGTTTGAATTTTTTCAAAACTGCTCGAACCCCCTCGCCGGGGGGTCTGAAAACTTTTTGCCAAGAAGTGCGTACTTCCCGTAGATAAAATAACCGAACCGAACTCAAACACTCTATTTATTTTTATTTTCTGAACTTTTTAAGATCATGTCTTCTATGTTAAGCGCAAGAATATGAAAAAAATCGATTTACATTTATTATAATAAAAACAATAAAATCAACTTATGAGTTCCCATTTGAGCCGCGAACATCACAAGGTCAATGGGTGTCATAAATTGTTCCTTTTTTGTATATTTTAGATGCTAAATATATAAATATTATTTATATGTACTTGTAAAAAATATTGCCTCTGTTGCGGAGCAAGATAACATTTAGAAAACTGTATAGGGGATATGTATATCTGCCATAACACATCCAACATTCGGCCTATCCATACATATACTCAACATTTTCAATTTGTAACAAAACTAAAATAAACAAAATTATGAATAATAATAATAAAAAAAAAACTTCTAAAAACCTACAGCATAGTTTCAGTTTTTGGAATGGTTTTTCCAACTTATTTAGGTTGATGAATTAAATATATAAAATGGCATTTTTGTAATTCTTTGTTTCAGGATAAACCTTGCGGAATAATCATCTAAAAATTACTTTTAACTTGTCAACTTTTTAATGACATTGCCGGTATCCTTGAACCTTAATGAATGGGGCCACCTTGTCGCGCCACAACACAACTTCCATTGGGCCTCGTTGACCCCGCTTTTCCTGAGCGCTTTCCTTGCATTTCCCCTTTGCCCAGCGGCCTGGGCCATTTATCTTTACATTTACTGCCTCATTGCTCCAATTTTTGTGTTACTTTGACGTTTTTGGCGTTGAGCACGCAATTGTTTTGCACTTCTTGCTCGCTCATATTCTCCGCCTGCCATTTGTCTATGCCATGGGCTGGGGAAAATTCTGCGGGGATGGGGAAAAGTCAGGAGTCTAGGTCCTTGGTGTATGGAACACGCTTCATTGTGTTTGCTCTTCAATCGCCTTAATTTTCTTTGCTCCTTTATTGTTACTGGTCATTTGTGACTTGTATTCGGGCTACATATAGATGTGTTTTTTTCTCCTTTTCACTTAATTATTGATTCCAACGAATTTTCTATTTGCCAAAGGTCAATGCAATGTCAGACCCAGCCCCCGGGAGATCTCAACTGCCATGTTCCAATAGCATTTCAATTGCTTTTTAACTGCGCTCCCCCGGGTAAGCGAGTGTGTGAGTGTGTTCGGGGGCAATTGGAAAATGTTTGCCCAGTCACGTGCAGACTTTGCAATTTTTGTGGTGTGTCTAAGGCCCCTTTAATTAAAATGTTTATTAATTCCCATGACAGAATATGCATTACATATATAGTCAGGTCTAAAAACCGTGGCCAAATACTTTTGCTCAGTCATGGAAATGGCTTTGTGCGAAATGAGCTGAGATGAATGTTTTCCCCAACGCCTTTGTTCGTATTCCTCAATGAGTTAAGTCGGGGGAGTGGGATTAATGGAGACGCATGTTCGGGAATGTGTGGAGTGTGAAACTAGACCGTGATTCACATTTGGACCTATCCTTCATCCTGTCAAGTTTAATTGACTTATTGAAGGCAAACAGGAAGATGGGAAATGAGCTTGGGCTGCTGCGGACACAAAGAGGTGTGATTGAGATGCGCGTCCATTGACAGGAATGTAACTGTTCTAATATTTATCTAAGAAATATATATTCTACAAGTCCAAAATCCATAAAGAATTTTAAAAGTTACAAGGTACTGAGAAGACTTTAGACTTCTTAGACGAAGTAATCATTTCTAAAAAGGGAAATAATTCATTTCAAATGTAGCCTTCTATTATACTAAACTAAAATAGCATTATTTAATTTAAAATCTTTAAAAAACCCCCTGAAAAATAAAACAAATACTTTTTTAATATTTATGTCCACCAATGTTGGCTGACAAATGCTACATTAATAACAAGGAAAGTCTTGCCACTTGGTTCTACTCCGCTAAGCCTTTTTCAAAACTTAAATTATCCTCTAAACAGCATTACCAACTGTGACATCTTTAAGTTGTCAGACCAAGTTTAAGATGCAGTAAAAAAAAGAACAGATCCCATAAGTTGCGATGGCCCAAATTGCGGTTGCTGTTATCTGTCAAAATGTTTGCGTTCGCCTCGTCTGGCTGTCATCTGCGGTTCATGCAGCGCCTGTTGCTGACGTCCTTGTTTTTCGCCTTTTTTTTCTCCTCTCTGGGAAGCCCCCGAACTGGAGATTTATGTCTTGGTAAAACTTTTTTCCGGCTATCGCTGGCCATCAAATGCACGTGCCTGAGAGTTGGCCATAACTGACAGTTCCTGTGCTAATTGGTCAGGGTCCCTGCCTCTCGTACGTCGTGTTGGCCACTTGACATGCCCGTCACAAATACACATGCGAGGCGGAAGTGGGGACAGCATTGCCCACTTTTAGGCCTGCACTTTCCATTGTCTTTCGAAAAGGGTTTTCCCGATGAGTGTTTCTGGTTACATTCTGTGAAAAACCACGAATTTAAGGCCAACGTAAGTCAAGCGTGGAATTTTGTCTGCTTGACTGCCGCTTTGGGTCAGGAAAATTAATTATACCAGACACTTGAATTTAATTTATCCAAGCAGAAGTCAGTCGGTCAGAGATGAATGAAAGTGAAAATGTTTCAATTGATGGTATCCCGCAGCCTCGCTGGTCGATTGTGTTGAAGGAAAACCACCCCGAGGGAAGGTGCTTGAACTGTGCTATTATGGATTTTCCTCTCTTTGCCAGACAATGATGGGGCAACATTAATTAGTTATGATTATTACAAGGAGGGGATTACAGGGCTTCCCTGCTGGATTGAAGGTCGAGTTAAAGTTAAATGAGTAATTATTTAGGTTGAGCTTAGGTTTCCTTAATGAATGAAAATTGAACTTAAGGCGATGAAAAGCTGCTACCAACAATCATCAGCATCCCCCCCTTGAAATTGCTCATACGTCATGAAGCTCTTACTGGCAGCATTGCTCATACGCCATGTTGCTGCCATGCCGTCTGTCGCATTTGTGAGTGCAACAGCTGCTTGGTTAACAAATAACCACCCACACAAGGAGCTTAGCTGAAGTTCGAGATATAACTAAAGAACTTTTTGAGGGACACGGGTGGGATAAGAAAGTGCCGAGAAGGCAGCTCGCAAAATAAGGAAAACTGCGAAAAACAACTTTGCCATTAGTCCGGACATAACACCTGAGAACCTTTCCGCGAAACAATAGGGTAAGGGAAAAACCTGCGGGTAAGTAGCTGAAGTCAGGTAAGACTTTTTCGTACTTATCTCCAAGTTGCTCGGAACATTTGAGAAAGTTGAAATCAGAGAAACTCTTTAGATTATTAGACATTAAATCTGACTATGCAGTTTTAGTTTGTTACTTAAAGAACTATCAGATAATATCGGTAGATTAAACTATTAAATTCCAATATTTAGCAGAATACAATTTCTTTTACAATTGTACAACTTAAACTATATTTTACTGACGGAGTAATCGATTCTTTTGTTTGGGGAAAGCAAAAGAGAACGTTTTTCTCTTCTGCTATTTGAGACTGCAACTTTGATTGATCAGCCAGGAGCTGATTAATGTGTCCGGCGGCTGGATTCCGTGAAATCTCTGCCTGAGACGCGCTAAGTGATTAGCTGGAAAGCATCCATATCCATCTTCTTTCCTCCGTGCCCTGAGCTGGGCTGAGTCATTTATCAAAAATATTATATCGAAAAATTAGCGATACTTTCGCTGCCATTTGTCAGTCGCCGCAGCCAAATCTCCATGAAACGAAGGTCGGTGGTCCCTTAAGTTAAGTTTGAGGCTTGCCACAAGAATGTTCAGGGATGCGGAAGCTAATACTTTCTGGTGTCTCCAAGAATGCCACCCCTACTCTTTACTTCTCGTGAATTATGAAGAGCTTTCGCCGACGCGTGTTGAAACTGTGAGAATTCTTAATTTTTGCTTGTAGTTATTAAGCTTTAATGGGAATGGCGTTTCAGTGTATGTCAGTTTATTAAAAATTTATCTAATACATCGATGGGAGCAGGCATAAGTGTTTTTTCGGTTTCTACTGGAAACATTTACAATTGAGACACTCAATTGTATAACCAAACAACCAAAAGAGAAGTAAAGAATAGGTTTTAAAGTTGGTTATAGAGTACAATAAAAACTGGTTTAAACTTATATAAATAACAACCAATCTAAAATTCAATAATTGAATTTCTAAGCAGTACTTTAATAAGACTCAACTATCATGTTGGGCAGCACAATAAAATTTATTTTTATTTGGTTTTGACCAACGAATGGTAAATATTTAGTGCTGCGTAAGGCCTCTAATTTCGCTCACCTCACATTACACAAACATTTTGTGGTCTCAGTGCTTTAACAATTGTTCTATTTGCTAACCACAATTGAGGTAATTCATTTGCAGACAAACAAAATACCCGTATCGTTGGCAATTTGCAAGTGCCGAGGGGTGGCAGAGATTGTGCTGTGGAGTGGCGCTGCATAATCGGACTGTCAGCAGAGGCACCGCGATGAAATATTCGCGAAAATATCAAAATTAGCATAACAAATACACCAGCGGGGAGCGACGCACTTCAATTTAAAATTAAATTTTCCCTGAAATGGGAGTTTCTTTTTAAAGATTTTGTTCCCTTCAGTGCTGAGTAAATATAATTTTAAGAGGTTCCCGGCAATTTCCCTAAGCTTTTCACCCGAAAACAAATTCATAAACGAATATATATGTAAATTTTGTGTGTATATTTGCATTTAACTTACGGGAACGGAACGGAATGAACAATTCCTCCGGCACCCCAATGTTGACAATCGAAAGGAGCCCTTACTTATACATACATAAACATATAGGCTCCTCTTTCGATATGAGTGTCCTTCCGTTCATAATAAATGCACTGCAATTTCCAGGCCCCCGAAAACTGGTTACGTGTCTGGCTGCTTTCGGGCTCTGAACAAATTTTCCGTTTAGGCAAGCATAAAAATGGAAAATCAATTCGTTTGCAGCCATCGCAGCATGCAAAAATTGCGCAAAGAGATAAGCGAAACAACATATTTTGCGGTGCGAAATTTACAGATTTTGTTTTGCCAACTTTTGCGGCGGGTAAATCAAATAGTAATGTTATACAGTTGTGATTTATGCGGTTGTCGGTGATTTATTGAGTTGCATCCGAATTGTTAACTCGAATTTATTGATTGACTTTTATTAAATTTATTCGGCTCTTTAAAAACTCGTTTTTAAAGTAACACCTTTTATCATAATTTAAGTTTGCAAGCATTGCAGCAAAATGTTTGCTACTTTAAAATGCTTTAAAATAGTAATCGGTAACCTAGGTAACTTTAATTTACCATGAAACTACAGTAAATAAAAGTTTAGGCTCTATGAAATTTATTTCAATAATTTTTCTCTTTATGCATATTTTAATAAAAAACATGATTTTTTTATAATTTTGTAGTTTATATTATAATTTAAGTCATAAGCTCGAAACTCAGTGAAGGTGTCATTTCCGACCCCATAAATCATAACATATCAATAATCTATCTGCATACATTTCCTAGTAAATGCAGAAATGTAACCCTATTAGACGTTTTCCCAACTAAATAAATTCTTAAAGACCTGCACAACAATGGGTCCGTCTTGTAATCGCATAGTCCCCTTTAGGAGATCTCTTCCAACACTTGAAGCGACCCTGGGGCGCTTGTTTGCCTTGATGTTTGCCCAGCACTTTAAGACAGGCAAAGGACCTTCTCCCTATGGTCTCCGGAGCCCCTCATAATCTGTCTCCCATCCGGTGGAATGTGGGTCAACATCTGCAGTCTCGAACCACCCCGAAACCGTGGGTTATTTATGCTGAACCGAAGCATATTTATTTACTTCTTTGGGTTTCGACGGCACCCAGCACACATTGGCCATTGTACGCTACTGTTATTGTTTGCTCAGATGCTGTTGACAGACAAGTCCTGGCAGTCCTGTATAGTATGTTAATGAACAGTAATCTGGCTCAAAGGCCATTTCGGAGGAGAGATGGCACTCGAAAGTCAGACGAGCATTTGACAATTGAACAAACCGAATTGGGGTTAACGCATCAATTGCGACTCCATTGGCGACTCCGTAAACAAATACGAGTCTTTCATCTTATTCGGCATGACAACTCACCAGTCCTTATTGTTGTCCGCCAGCAACATCAAGTTTCATTGACTTATTTATGGGCCGCAATGAGAAAATGGGAGCCGAGTAATTGATCCCGCGGGGAAATGTAATGTCGCCATGTAAATTGTACTTGGAATTGTTTTCGCGCTCAATAAAAACGAATATTGCACCCTGGGTTTCGTGGAACTTGTTTGTGCTTTGATTGATTTTGGCGAAAACCAATACCAATATTTCGGAAATAAGATTTCCTACTATTTGGGTGTTTCTGTTTTTAATAAATATGCGTTTAAAAACTATTTTTTTTTTCTTAAAATTTCATAATACGTAAGCTATGATTTAATTCAGAATATATTGTGGTTTAGTATGTGATGTATTAGCTACGAATATTTTGTTCTTTATAATTTAAACTCAAAAATTACCAATTTATTATAAACTTTAATAACACAAGTTCGAAGGATGAAGAGATTTCCTTTAATTGAAACCCACTTTATTAGTCGAAACCACTTACAAATTTACTGTCAATAAACACTACAACATTTAAGGATATTAAAATGAGCATTAAATAGCTTGTGATGCCAACAATTTAACTGAGGCACCAGCAAGTTATCAAGGCTGCATTAGGCGAAATGAGAATTTTCTGGCAGCGTTATCAAACGATTTTTCCCACTTCCCAACTGTTTTCAGGCCTTTGCGGAAAATTGTTTATCTCAGACAAAAGTCGTCAAAGGATCCCCATCTCTAGGCTTTCAGCCGTTCTCGTAAACTTTTCCGACTTGTTTATTTGCAAACAATTTGCCTATTTGCTTATGGTTTCTGCCTGATTAAACATGCCAAACACAGTCGGCCACATAAGTACGCACCCAGGCACGTGAGCCGAACGATAACTTTTGAAACGCTATCAAATGCCTTTTTCGGTTGAAAACTTCGGCTCGGCCCGTTCTGCGGCTTTCAGCCTTCTCAGCTTTGTGTGATATCTTCATATCAATAAAAAAAAGTGAAGGAAAACAAAATGAAACTGTCACGGCTTCGGGCGACCTTGGAAACCCCGTAACATTTGACTCCTGTTTGACTTGCCGAGAAAAAACTTGAGTCAGGTTTATTTGCAAAAGCGTGAAAAAAGTAAAGAGGAAATGTTTCAGCTTTTCTTCTCCTCCTCGGAATCCTGCGAAAAATCCGAAAGTCAAATAGTTAGAGGAAAGCGAAAACCACACCGCTTATTTAATCAAATTGAAACCACTTAACAGATGCCAGTGAAACAATTTTAATTAAACTTGAGCGCAAATTTAAATGACCTCTTGGCTGTAATTCAATTTGGAATTCCTTGAATGTTGTCCAATAAAATTCCCAGCCGAATGCGACAGCCAACGGGCGGGAAAGGACCTTAAATACAGCAACAGCAGCGAAATTGCAACACCTGAGAAAAATGCCTAAAAGATTACCTAATTCAAATCCCAAATACATTTATTTTCCTCTGCTCTCCCTCTTTGCTGAAATTGAATTAAAAACCTTGTTGCCTTCCCTGAGAGCCCTGCCTTCTTCTGAGTCAAATTAAATTTAAAGTAGCCGAAAAATCTTTGTTCGTCTTTTCCCAGCAAAAAAAAAAAGCTTTCTTCAAGCTAAATTTATGATGGTAAATCTAATAATATTTAATGGATAGAATGCCTAAGTAAATAAAAAAATATTTGGTAGAAGAATTATTTAAATTTCCTTGATTTTTTTAGGTAGCTTTTCGCTTAAGGAAATGATTTAAAAGCAGTGGATATCATAATATAACAGTATAATGTAGCAGTAGATATAATATTATAACACAACCACAGCCTTATTATGTATTATAAATATTATTAGTACTTATCATACTTAAATTTCACTTACAATTACAGCCTAAAGAAAGAGATATTGTACTCACTTTCACCGGTTTTGGCTTAAACGAAAAAATTATAATAATAAAGATGAAAATCTGTGGCCGCTGAATTTTCACCATTGACTTTAATGTTTAATTTTTCATTTACATTTACCAAAGGACCTGCTTCTCCGCTTGCGGAGCTTTTCAGTTAATAAAGAGCATAACACTAAGGGAAAAAGTTTCTCAACGCAGCAAATTCATTTGGCTTACCTGACTGCCTGTCTCGCCCCATAAATGTGCACTTTATTTTTATTACAAATTAAATACAACAACAGCCCGCCTTCATTTGCCCTAAGCCGCCTTCCACAGGACTTTTGCGCTATGTGTTCTTCTCGCTTGCAGGATGGAATCCTCACATGTGAAGGGCATACGCACACATTACTCTCGTGTTGACAGTTGGCATTAAAATGAGCGCCCATAAATATTATTAGCTGCTCTCGCATATCCACATTTTCCTTTTTCCGCCCACCGCCCACATTTCCCACTGCGTTAGGCTGACAAGCAGCTTTTGGTAAATTCCCTACACTTTTTTTCCTGCTTGTCATTTTTAAATATGCTGCCCGAGGGCGGAAAATTTGTTTTGTTTGCCAGGGACGTTTTTCTCTCTCTTTTCCTCTCAGGTTGGATTTCATTTGCTGGGTTTTTGTTCTGGCTTTCGGTTTTTATGCTCGCCAAACATATGTTGGCTCATTATCCTTGTTTTTTAGAGCCCACTCCTGGGTATACATAAACCTCATAAAAGGAGTCGGGCAGGCTCAAAACTATTTATAGCTGCACAGGACGAAGGTGGCAAAGGTCTGCTTACTTTGAAAATTTTGTCGCTTTGACAGAAAAAATTGAATTTTTCCCCCTCAGTTGAGGCAAGCAGCTTCATTATATAAATTGGGATGAAAATCTCTGTCAAATTAAGTTCAAAAACCCTGCCCTGTAATTTCCTTAAATTTTACTTAAAGCCTGGGTTTTCATTTGAAGTTCTGGGGGAAAAGTACCGAAACACAGTTGCTTTCAACACATTTTCCGGGACGTTTGCGGTTTTCTGTTTGTTGCGGCTAAAAAAATTGAGAACTGAGAGAATTTCCCTGGAAAATGCGAAAACCTCGCAGCAGCCAAAAATTGTTTTGTTTGCCTTGTTTATTTGTTTCTGTTTTATTTTTGGGAACTCATGTGAAATGGCGGTTTTAGTTTTAGTTGTTTTTCTACTTGTTGTTATGACTGAGCAAATATTTCGCTTGCCAGGGAATGGGCAAAAGTGCCCTCTGTTCTGTTCTGTTTATAAATCTCTTGCTTTATTTGCACTTTGGCGCATCAACTTAAATTAAAAGGAAAATAAAATGCTGAAAAGGATGCAAAGGACCCACACAGGCACGGCTCAGGCGGCTATAAAACCAAGTTTGTATGGGTGCAGCCTCGCTGCTTATTTTCCCTCCCTTATGTCCTGTCCCACTAGGTTTTTATCCTGTGTCCAGTTCAGTGTGTGTTTCATTCGTTTTACTGTCAACGGTGATTAGTTGGCCTTAGTGTGGGTCCTGGTCCTTTGCCCATGTCATACATACATATACTTATATAGGTATGTGTGTGGCTTTGTTTGTTTACTTATTTGCCGCTGCCTGTTTGTCTTTTCCTCGCTCTGGTTAGGCATTTAATTCCATTTCCCCTCGCACTGAGAGTGAAAAATTTAATTCAAGGCAAGCCGCTTAAATGTCCTTAGGGGCACTTTCGCTATTATTTTACGTTTCTTTGGTCGAACGGTCCCTGGTTTTTTGTAGTCTGTTTTTCTTTCTTGGCTACTTTAATGGCCAAAAGCAAAGGTTTTATTGGCTTGGATGCTAAGCAGTTGGCAGAGAATAGAATTTCGGCCACTATATTCCTAATGGATAAGAAAGTCTTGAGTATTTCTTCTTTGGTAATGCTTTACAGAAACTATGGAGTCGCTCAATCTTTAAAATTTCTTTGGTTTTAATTCCTAAAATCCCTGCACCCTTTTTCTCTCTTCTTTAAATTTTAAGAAAGCACAAATTCATGACCTCAAAATTACTGCAAAGCAGCGCGAACACTCCCACCCCTTATACATTTACATATTTGCCCCGCTAATTATTCATAATTGAAATAAGTCAACTGCTTAAAATTTCGAAAAAAGTTTGGGCCCACCTTAAGGGATGGGCGCCTGTGTTTGTTTTTGGCGCTGTTTATCGCTGGGTTATTTTTCATGGCCCAAGGACGAGGATGCTCCGGGCATAATACGGTTAAAAAGCGGCGGGTTAACTTTTTGGCTTAGCATAAATTATTCCCGACTTCGCCAAACGGAAGTCGGATGGATCCCCGTCGGCCTCCGTCCTCCGCGGCGTGTGCTCTGCGATGTGGCAGGCACGCATCTTCATTAAAAACCTACACGATGGAAATTAATGAGCGCCAAACGTGGCTTTGACGCCCCCTCGCTGCTTGGGGCCCCTAGTTACTCATCAGATTGGCAATAAACGGGATGCCGACACGTGAGACAAATGCATATGAGTTTAGAGACCTTTTAATGGGCCTGCTGGAAGTTGAGCGGGAAATCGGGGCGGGGACTTGGCTATTAACATGACAGACACAGACACCGGCCCGGACAGGATGTGTTTACCCTTGGCTGGTATCAAATTAGCGCCCAGACAGGGCACACATACACACACATTAAGTTCTAGCTGGGCAACGCCGCGTATACGTAATTCAATTGGGGCACACGGTGCGTATGCTCAATGCCCATGCAGCAGCCAGGAGGAAACTCTGTTCGCTGTGTAACTTTTAATGGGATTTCGCTTCACCTAATCGCATTGGTTCACTCAAAGTTGACCAAGTTTTGCTTTAACTCTTTCAAGTTTCTCACTTGGCTTTGGCCACCTTATTTACCTTTTTCCAATTAAGGCCAAGGGCAGGTGGTGCAAAGTTTCAAGTCCTAATTTGCTTCCTTCTATAAAAATCACAAGGAAAGGGATTCCTTGAGGAAATTATATTGAGTGAAAATGTGCTTTAATTCTGTCAAAGCTTAGGTAGGTTTTATTACCATTAATTCAAGAGAGAAGTATAAGAGAATCACTTAATAAAAATCAAAACTAGTTCGTATAATTTAATCCTTCAATACAAGCTAAACAGTTCTTTCTATTATTATATTATTTTTTCCAATCTTAGTCCAACTTTATCCATTATCTAGAACCAATCATATACAAAAAGTTTCCTAGTCATGCTGTAGAGTTGCCCCTAGATTCCATCTCATGCCACAGAAAATGACTTTAGTTTTCATCAACTTTCAAAGCTTTCCAACTGTAGTCTCTAGTCTCAATCCGATCTGAATCTCGACCTCGTTCAAGTCCACAACTTGCATATTCACGGACTTCATTTCCGTTTTCCATTATAGCGAGGGAGAATTTCATTTTCTGCCGCACTGATTGGGTCAGGACACGGGCAGGCACTCTTGCCGCCAGTCCTGGTTTTCCGAGTAACAGGTGAACACGGAGGAAAATGGCGATGGAGGGGGCAGGCAAATGGCGATGGAGGCAGCAGGTGAAAATGTGTGTATTTCGGCAGCTTCTTGAGTGTTTCGCTTTCGCAGCCCGGGATGGTTGCTTTGGGAACCTGGACCACGTATCTCGCATGCTCCTTATCTCCGGCTGATTGCCTTTTAATTAGTTGTAAGCTGATTATGCAAATCAGGCTGCCACAACATCTGCAATAAACAGCATATATGCCGTTGATATATGGCATCGATTTGGTAAAGACTTGACTAGGGCTGAGTCGAGGAGTTTGCAAAGTTTTATGGCCCTGCCAAGACCGGTATTAATGTTTAATGCCACAGTTGAACCTTCTTAAATGGGATGAAATACCTTTGGAGATTTGCGTAATAAATTTGTATATATTTTTAAAAGTTACTTTCGAGAACCCAAAAAAATTTTGAATAATTTAAATTTGTTTGCATACCTAAAAATTAACTTTAAAGTAAACTTAGCATAGAAACAATGTTGCTGGATAATAACGATTAGTCTACTTTTTGAATGCAAGTATTCACTTCGAGGAATAACCTGTACCTACTTCAGCCTCCCACAGCCGCCTACTACATTCCTCTTGTCTCTTGATTTATGTATATTTAATAATTCAGACTTTATCACTCCGAGCAGCAGAAACTTCCTCCGCAGAGCGGCCTGCCTTTGCCACGATTTCACCCACAAGCCACCCGAAACTCACTTACTCATGTGACTGAACATAAAAATTCCGTATTCCACTTGGCTGCCAGCGAAAGAGGCAGACATAGTGGCCGGAAGGAGGACGGGAAGGGGGCGGAGTGCGAAGGAAATATCACTTACAGACATAAAAATGCAAATTAGAACGAGATATTCTGCAGTCCAGCTGGGAGACGGAGGATGACATCTGTGGACCGCAGAAGCCAAGTGGGAAAACCGGGGAAAACTTTAACACCAAGCTGGAAGTGGACCAAAGCCGAAATCAAGAATGAATTATAGGACCAGCCCACTGCAGGCCATTTCTGTGGCCTTGGCGGATTATTAGCCATGGCTTAAGGGAATAAGTGTGGCCGAAGATGGGGGCGGGGTCTGGGCAAAAACTTTCTGGTATTGTTCTGGCCATGATTTCCAGCAGATTCCTTTTATATTTTTGCGATTTTCGGCACACATTATCGACACGTGCACTCGGTGATTTATGAAGTGAACAGCAAAACATTTGAATAATTACGTAATTGCATGATTTAATAAGCAGTGAGACCCAGCAGGGATTAATAGCCTTAAAACCTTGAAGTTAGTGAGGAGTTCTGTTTAAATTCCACATATTCTTCAAGGTTTTTTGTTTAATACATTTTCATTTAAAGCCAAGGAATGATCCCAGAAGGACACAAACAAAAGAGGCAATCGCCAATCTGTCACTTTCCTGCTTGACCACCTACAAAATAAAGAAAAGAAATGCAAAATTTCATTTCCATTTCCGGGACTCATCTCAACGAAATATAAGAACGACCAACAAAGGCCGTTTTTCAATAACAAATTGTTTTCATTCCGATGCTGTCAATCAAAAAGTGTCGAAAACATTTCAATAAGCCACGTTTCTGTCACCTGTTGCTGCTGCCGTTGCCGCAAGGTGAGATTGAGTTGGCCATGTCAGCAGTTTAACGGCTCACTGAACACACACGTAGCACCAGCGAGGGGAAGAAGGACAGAGAGCGAAAAGACCAGCTCAAGTGTCAAATGTGCTGAACTAGAAAAGTTCCAATAAAGAGATGAAAGCGAAGGGCAAGGACATCGAAATTGAATTTGCCTGAGGACATTTTCCCAGCTCCCACTTTTTGTACCACTCGGTGTCGGTGTGTGCGTGTGTGGGCAGGAGAAAAAGCTGTTAAATTTAAGGTTTTCGCCTACTGGCAATTTGCATGCCTGTGGTTAAAGTGCTTATCATTATAATCAACACCCAAGTTACCAAATTCGTGCTTGCGGAACTAGTCGCACTGTTAAATACCCTTTGGAAGTTCTAAAGGAACCCTAAGATGATGTAACTGGTTTCGAATAATATTTTTCGAATTTCTTAAAGAGTTTTGAATAACATTTTACACTTTAAAGAAGCACTTAAATTCCTTAAAACCATTACCAAGCCGGAAGTATATTTTTCAGATCTGGAAATTACTTTTCACAAAGTCCTAAAATAAGTAAAGATTCTAATTATATATTTTTACATAAATATAATTCCAAAATGTATTCTAGACAACTTAATAAGCAAACCGCAAATTCCTAACCAAATCAACTTTCAATACAACCGGAAAAATGCTTCCCTCACGTGCGGAGTGCGGAGGGCTTTTTATTGTTATGAGTATTGTTGATGGGACAAGCTCATTTTACGTTTATTAACTTGATAACTGTGGGGAGAGAGGAGTTTCGGGGGCTAAGAGAGCTCCCTTTGATACCGAAAATATATTTAGCTTATTTTTAGACTGACTGATAAGAGTGGAGCTGTTTGATTGCAAGCCATGACCCCCATGATACTGCCTGTCAGCCCGATTCCACCCGCATGGAGCTGCATTAATTGGCATTAGCTTTTTTTTTCTCTTCCTTCATTTCCTGTGTTTGCCTGCCACTTGTCGATTTGTTTATTTCCTTCACTTCTCATCATTGATTAGGTTAATCACACTTGCTACCGATAAACTTTATTGCCGGATAAAGAGGAAAAGCGAGCGACTGCGATTGTTATCAATTATTGACAGTTGATAAAAGTTTGTGGCTATTTTTGGCAACACATAGCACGTGTCCAAAAGGGAAGCAGACCTCATTTACGGGAAATAATAATATATAAGCATGGCGCAGAGTAGATTTTCTGTCATAATAATTTCCGCCATTTTGAGCTGCGTAAGGTTACAGTCATAAGTCAAACCCCATGACTGCATTTCCGCTCCTGAGGACGTAAACACACAGCATGTATGTGGATATGGTATATAGGGGTTTTGAACCCATATTAAGGCGCCCCGCAACTGACATCACATTCATCAGCAGATTCCCACTGACTTGGCGAACCCTTTGGTCCCCTGTCACGCCTCCTTTTGAAATCGTATAAAACTTTCACGGCATTTTCTATTTGTTTTCCCTTTCCCCTTGTGAGCATTTTTTTCCATTCTCATTTTGTTTTGTTTGTGGCGGAGTGTGGCAAAAATTTCAGCGCTTCAACGCGTCCTTACAGGAGGGATGACTGAAACGCAAAAAAAAAAAGGAGGAAAATCAAGAGCAGGAAAACAATAAAAATTGAAAGACTTTTCTCGCTCCCGAAAACTCATTTGCATAGAATTTTGCTGGGATAAACCAAAATACAATTTCCCCCATCCAAAATCATTCAATATTTTCCCTTTAAAGCCCACTCTGGATTGGCTTTTATTCATTGACGCTTTTTATGCGGCTTTTATACATTTTTGATGGGTCACATAAAACTATTTATGAAATGCCGAAGAGCAATTTCTGTTTATGTCTTCCATATGCGTTTTTTTCTTTTGCCTTTTTGGTTGCACTTTGGTCTGACCATCTCTTATGTTTTATGGCCAGGACTTGGCTTTTATGGGATTTTCGCTGGCCCACGATTTCCGTCTCGCAAACATTAAGGTTGCCCAAAAACAAAAGTTAATGGGACGGGGGTGGAATGAAGTGGAATGCCTCCAGTGACATTCCAAATAAATCAATAGAAGAGCTGATAAATCACGGTTCCGCTCATTGATTAGCTAACGATGCGCCTATAATTTTCCAGTATGTGACAAAAAATGTGTCCAACGGAGAATTGAATTAGCCTGACGGCTTTTAAAGGGAAAAGCAGAAGGAAATATTTTGGGAAACATTGAATGCTGAAGCTTTTTAATTTGTTTTAGCATTAAGGATGTGTGTTAATTATTACTTATCAGAGCGGTATAAATAGATTGTCTTCATCAATTTATATTTCCTCACTGGTTTACTAAAAACTCTCTGATTATATATTTAAAATACACCTTTGCAACATTCAAGTTATTAATAAACTTAAAGCGCCTTTCAAATTTCTATATAAATTTCTTATTCTAAGCAAATCAAGTTAATTTTAGCAACTTACCAACGAGGCCGTGAAGACGAGATAGACTGCGGACCCTTAAGAGTCTCCCCCCGCCTTTATCGGATTTCTGAGTATCTTTAATATTTAATGTGGCACGTTTCTTAAATTTCGCGTTGTCGTCTCGCGGGTCGCGTCGCCACACGCCGTCACATATATATTTTATATATCCTGATGTTTTTTTTTATTTACGACATTTAATTTTATATTTATGTACTTTGATTTTCATTACGCGATGCGGATTTGCGGCCCGCTTAACCTGCCTAAAAGAAGAGAGAACACGGAGTGTGGGGATGAACAAGGAATGCGTATTAAGGAGCCCGCGCTGCTCATATAATTTGGTTTTATTTGATTTGATTTCATTTTTTGCTGCGTGTTTTTATTTCCGTTCGGTTTTAGCGGGATTTGAACGGCAGAGGAGGGGGCAGCTCCTTAATATCAAGGCGTGACGGCCAAATCGGTGTCGGAATAAATGAATCTCGGCTCGTCATATAAAGCGATTCAGCTTTCGTTGCTTGAATCCAAGAATTTCTGTAGAGTCCTTCAATTAAATTGCCTGCAAAATTTATGCGCTCAGCAAAACTTGGCCTGAGTTTCCCACTCTTTCATTTTTCAGAAGTACTTAGCAGCATTTCCCAGCTTCGGGCTCTGGCAATGCATAACAAATTTAAACAGAACACCTTTTGGTTTTTCTATTGTAAAAGTAAGTAATACCCTAATATCAATAATACTATTTGTATATGCAACAATTTAGCAAAAATAAAGTTCATTTTAAAAGCTGTCAGGAAATATATAGAATTTGTGTGCTTTGTTGTTTTGAAACTTTCATTAGCTGATAAATAATTCATTTTTAAGATTTCCCTTCATAAGAGAATTCAAAATACGCCTACGCCTCGGCTCCTGAGTTATTTTCATTAAAATTTGGTTATTTCTGTAAGAGGCTTCCCTTCGGCGATGCTCCTTTCGCTCCTGTCTAGCGCTGCTTGCTTGAATTAATTACACAATTTAAGTGGTTTTTCTGGCAAATCGCATTATAAAGTGGTTTTTGATGTTGCCCCTTTACGGGGGCTTATATTGGGGCAGGTGCAACAGGAAAAGAGTTGTGCCATCGTTGGCCCAATAGGCGTATACTTAATACTACACGAAAGCGTTTATTCATTAAAATTGTGTAAATTGCGTGAGGGAATATTAGCATAATTATTTATTACTAAGTTTTGGGGAAAATAAATTCAGTTTGATAAAATATTATTTGTGGTCCTGACTTTCTTTTAATTATTCATTTAGTCCGTTTTCCGAAATAGTTTCACTTGAACAAACTATTAGTAAAGCTTCTTCAAAGTTGTGATCGTAATATTACTCATCGCAGAGCCCATTATAAAATGTATTATTTTTTTATTGGTAGCACCTCATATTTACATATTTAAAATGAAAAAGTTTTTTAAAAAAGTTGTTTCATTTTGTTTGGTATATTTTTATTCAGATTTGCTCTTTATAGGTTCAGTTTGATTTATTACAGTTTAGCGTTGAATTGCCTTTTTTCTATTTGGTTTTATTTATATTTTACTACTTTTCCTACACTTTAAGCTGCTTCAAAAAACTTCCAATTTAGTTTTAAACCGATCACTATTTGAAGACCCAGCGAAGATGCGCGAGGACAACCGACTGCCTTCAGTGGCAAATAGTAAATGACAGGTCCTGACACTTTTCCTGGCGATAGTCGGGACATAGTAGTGGCGACTAGTTGCCACTCGCTGCTGGGTTATTAAAAAGCCAACAACTGTCGCCAGCACAGGAACGCACTTTGAATATTTTTCGAGGACCCGAAGGATGCGCGTTCGTAGTTCAGAGCTCGAAGCACGTAACACGGAGTTCGGAGCCCAACGAAACCGCACGCAACGTGCAACAGCCGCCAACTGATGGGCTTCATCTGCCATGGCCAAGTAGTCACCCACACAGCAGTCTCTCACACAGATATGCGCACACAGATACACCCTGGTTTGTTGATAACAGTTTTCGAATTTCGAATTCGCGTCGTCAGCTGCTGGCTGCCTCTGTTTTTGCTGTTCCTGCCGCCGCTACTGCTGCTGTGCCGTCTTTTGTATACAAACAGTGGCTGAGCATCCTCCGGCGGGCACCACCCACGAAGGCCACCCACCATACATTCAGCACCACCCTTGGCAGCCGCTACTTTCACCATGTTGCATGTTCGGCGAATGTCCAACGCATGCGCCGCCCAGTAGGCAACACTTTTTGCACGGTATCTGAGTGGGATTTTCGCGTGGGAGTATTGGCTTCACTTATTTAACTTACAGAATAATGAAAGTGAATTTATAATTATGTATTGAGGTTGAGAGGGACACATTGCTCGGATTATTTTATTCATTTAAAGTCAAATGTCAATAATTATGTAATCAACGATAAGTACTCAAGTCTAAACGCGTTGATTTTTTATTAAAATAGTTTTATTTAATGTTAATTATACATTTAATTATCTAATGTTTACACATACTATTTTATACATACATTATATATTCACATTTTTATTAAATTCTTTTATTAATGTCTGCTTGTCTAAAAAACTACTTTATTGGTGTCTTTTAGTTTTAGTGTCTATTACTATTTAGAATAATTCGTCTTTATTTACTATTTAAAAAATCACTTATCTAAGAAATATTATGAATCATTAATGAGTATCTACCAGTCGCATATAATTTTCCTTCTGTTCGGTTGTGCTGGCTGCTTATGCCGCATCAAAGCAATCAACGCAACCTCGGCGCTGTGTGGAAGCTTCTTTCGTTGTTATCTTTATTGTCCTGCAATATTTCGGCAGCGGACTCCTTCTGCGAGGGGGAAGGGAGGGTGCCTAAAGCGGGGTGTCATGACATAAATTAGTCACATTTGACTTGGACGTCCCTTAACCTTAAGTCGGCTAAGTTGGGCTGCCACCCAGCGCCTTAATTCCAAACTGGCTGACTGACTGACTGACTGGAGTTCACGTGCCCGGCCATGGTCGCTAATGAATTATGGCCAAGTTTTTAATTAAGCTCTTTATGGCGTGGCAAAAACGCTTGGCCTCAATTATTGTCGTTTATTTTCGTATTCCCGCTACATTCTAAGTTTCATCGCGCATTTTTCCGTTGGATAATAGTTTGAGATAAGTCTGAATTATGATATGATTATGCCCTTTTCTTGGGCGCCTATTGAGTTTGAGCACAAGGATATTTGAAAGAAAAGCTATATTTATATTTCATATATATATAATTATTGTAAATATGCTATGCTATGCTATTTTCGCAATAGTTATATTTTATTGCGATCAAAGGAGTGCTAGAAAAACAAGTGGGATTGTTTTTGGTGTCTGTCAATCATCATCTTGGATAAAACTACCATTATGTTACTTTAGACGTTTTAAAGTCGTATGGAGTATTTGTCTTTGGTCTTTTAATTTACTGCAAAAAGTACCCAAAGGGTGTTTAACAGTCGAGTACACTCAACTGCAGGTTTCTCTTTACTTTCAAGAACTCCAGAATATTTGTAATTTTAAATGTTCCATTATCTCTATTTTTTCGTAGGATTCCGAATTTCATTTAAAAACTCAAATGGGGAAAACTACTAATTTCCATTTTTGTCCTTGACCCAAAAGTTTTTCAACTAAAATTTTTGTTGCCATTTCAGTGGTCACGAAAACCGAACACCCACACATGTGTTTGTAATGATGTAGCTCTGTGTGCGAGTTTAATAACCACAATTGCAGCTCAAAACTGTGACTGTGAATCCTTGTGAAAATTGTCCCTGCAGGAAATTGCAAAACCAACTAAAACCGAGGGTCAAAAGAGCCAAAGGCGAAGAAGGAGGTAACAAAATGTGAGCTTAATGCAGGCCAGAATGATTTACAGTTGAAAACCGTTAGCGAGGATGTGTCATAAACAGAATAACTGTTATTTTTGATGTTGTTGTTCTCTTTGTTGTCCCCTTGTGTGCCTGTTATCAATGGATGTTTATCAAGGACACAAAGAGCAAATCGCATCAAAGACATTCAAAGCAGACAAGGCGGCAAACAAGGGGGAGCTGGGGGGAGGCAGAGGTAATAACATAATAATATAAATGCCACTTGACCTTGTGCACCGCACAGAAAGTCATTGCTGCTGCAGCGCCACCTGGCGACAGACCGAGTGATTCATCTTTAATGATTTCTTCTCGCCTGCTTTCTTTCTCCTCCATTTTGGCCTTCACTTTCTCCATCTTGAAACTGTGAACAGGAAGGAAGAGGAAGAGGAAAGTCCAATGATATTGAAATATTTGCGGTCAGCAGGAAGTCACTTATTTGACCCAGTTCTCCTCTTGCTGTCCCTCTCTTTCTTGCTATATCCATCTCTTTCGATTGGTAAATGATTGCCTGTTCTTCACACTTTTTAATTAATAAACATAAAAGCGAAAACTACTTGAATAGAAGGAAATAAAAGGGAGCTGAATGGAATTGCGTGTCCATCTTCCACTTTTAATTGAGGTTAAGTGAGCGGACATTAAATTGTTTATAGGGCAAGGTTGCGACGAAAATGCTCTAACTATAGGTGAAATATTACGTTTTTATGCGAAAAATGAATTGAATTGAAGGGCAACTCTGACGGTGGTCAGTTATAGGAATCCGTAGTTAATAAAACGAATTGGAGCAAGGTGAGATTGGTCTGTGTTAATTCCCAAACGGATTTTTAGACTTTTTTTAAATAGTGTTTTTGTTTATAACGATATATAAGTTTATATAAAAAAAAATTGTCATATGAATACATTTTCCAAAGAAGTTTTAAGCTACAATTAATTAATTTAATTAATTGTTGGTTTACATACATAAAAAATACACGGTCACATATGTATATATTTATTTAATTTAAGTAATTTTTGGCAAGCAATTTAATTGTCATAAAATAACGTATTCTCATTTGGAAACTCACGCTTTTGTTTATTATTATTTAATTTGTTAATTTTGCCAGTTACGTTATATGACTACGTATTTTATAACGATAATTTATTGGCGCCAATATTTATATGTTATTATATAAATATTGGCGCCAATAAATTATCGTTATCGAAAGCTCTAAAAAGATCATTTTAAAAACGTCAAAATTACCGTTATCTCTACTTATGTACGTTAAAATATGTATGTCTAGTTATTATTATAATAAATTATTTTAATTGTTGGTAACGCTATTTAATAAAGTCTTTCGATTTGCATATAAAATTAAACCTCTATTTTAAAATAATAAAAAATGGATAAGAAGATGGAAATATGTTTAAAAAACGAACGAACGAAAGTTATTTTTGTATTCATTAATTATTTCTAAGATTTTTCCTATGCTAGCTTTACTTTTAGGTCGTTGTTAATAGAGGAAAGACATCTGCCAAGTTTCATAGCATAGCTCTGAAAAAGATTGACGAGATTGCGTAGAAATGGACCGGCAAATATTAAATCGGCGCTCAACCATAAAATTTTTGGTCATTAAATAAAACTAAAAAATTATAAGCTTGGTATTCAAGTCCTCAGGGAACTGATCCCTTGATAACGTTAATTGGCAATGGGACCCCTACACGCATTTAGTTCTATAAGTCACCCAACCCTTATCAAGTATTAGAAATCAGAGCTTGAAACAGCTCTTATGTATGTATATGTAAAAGAGAATAAAAATAATTATAATATTATTTACCTCTTGTATTGGGCTAGTATTCTTTTATTCTCATCTATTCCACAAACTGCTCCAAGATAAATAGAGTTATTCAAAATTGTGGTTAGTTTTAGATGCTCACCTCTCCTTTAGAAGCCGAATTGTGTTGCGCTTCAGAATAAACAACACGAAGATAATGATGCCAAGGGAATAATCAATGTACCGACTTATTCTTTCCAGAGTTGCACTGCACATCCATAATAATGAAGATACGCATAATTATTTTGCATCTACGATAAGGTTATGGATTAATCAATATTCATAAAGCATGTTTAAAGGGGTTTTCTTACGTATGCATTTTAGAGCTGAGGTTAGTTTTATTTTGGCTGTGATCGGAAAAGTAAAGCAGCGAGTTTTTACTTTCATAATACTAATGGTCGTCAGTATAAAAAGTATTCCGTTTAGTGCAATTAGTGTTACAAGTGGGCAAACAAAAAATTTATCCCAAGTCGAACCTGGTAATCAAAAACACATTTTTCGTGACTATTTTGTAAACATCATTGCTCTAGTAAAAGCCCACGTTTTAAGTCACAATACTCCCATCCAACTCCAGGTATCCAGCCAACTTTGCTGGGATCGCCATCCCACAGGTGGTCCATCAAAAAAAGGAGCCCCGTCATGGAAGCCGCCGTTCCCCAGGAGAAGATGCTGTAGATCAGGAGCTATGTCGAGATTCAGCTTGATTTATCGATTGCGAACCTTTCCACATCTGATAGCTCAAGGCAGAAAGCCAAATATATCTTGCCATAAGAAAGAAGTAAAGCAGGTAACCTGAAATTCGAGTACAGTCAAAAATATAAAATTAAATGTCTACATAAAACCATATTTTCATTATAATATTTGACAATGAACCTCGTAGAGGGCAAAAGTTCAAGGGTATGTGAAAGTGCATAAGCCACTTATGGAGCAGAAACATGAATATAGTGAGCATGTAACTGATGCAGACCTTGCCGTGCAGATTCCGGAGCTTTTTCACGCTGAGATTCACTGCTGTCGTCAGAATCAAAAATGCTTTTGAAAGCAAAATGACTAAAAAGGATACAAAATAGGTAAGGACAAGGTTTATCTTAATTTGCTATATACATATACTCACGCTCATTCGCTCCCGGTTGCAGGGTCTCTGGGTTCTGGTTGAAAACGCTTTCATGAAAAGCCACTACAAAAGACCCTCTGTTTTCTGCACTGAACTGGTCCGGGTGCAGGCAGTCATATCCCCTAAATACATTCTTCTCGCTGTTGTAGCCTCTGAGTAAAGCACTTCCATTCTAAGGATTTCTAATTAGTCTGGGAAACACAGGACAGGTGTCTCAACAAACCTCGAACAATGTATACTCGTATTCCTTCCAAATGTCCCTGAAGCGCATTGAATCTCTTAACACTAGGAAATCGCTGAGCAAGTTTCTTCTGACCACGGATCCGTTACCGAGAGTCACATTCAAGTAGGGATTGATGTCGCTTAGTTTATCCATCAGGCCATCAGTGCATTCGCCATTGGGCTGCATGTCCTTAAATCGGCAACAGAACCAGATACAGGCCTTCAGGTGGCAGACACATCCTCGCGTGTGCATTTTTACACTATTGTTGACTCCCCTCTCCGTCTCTATGTAGTC
>JAEIIL010026873.1:0-39137 GCA_018905715.1 Drosophila lini | reverse complement strand
ATGTTATTTATCCTACCTAAAAAGTCAAATACAGCTCTAACAGGGATATTATTCTAGTTATGTAAACTTTTCCATCTTCAAATTAAAACTTATAAAATTCAATTAATTCAATTCAATAAAATTCAATTAATTTTATAAGTTTTAATTTGAAGATGGAAAAGTTAAGAAGAATATATTTTACAATACATTTGTATTATTTTAGTACAAATATATTCCCCATGAAAGGACAATCCATTTCCTGAGACAAACCCCTTCTCAAAGCTATAAATAATATGTCCAAACCAAGGGCAATTCCTCCTCCATCCGTCAGTCACTACTCCTTGCTCCAATTCCAAGGCACCTCAGGGCACGGGGAGCCCAACTTTCGAAAACTGTACAACACAAAAGCCGAAAATAAACACAGCCAAAAATGCCAGGGAAAGGCAAACAAGAGTCCCAAAAACGACAAACCCCCATCCGAGGCTCGAGATTCGAGGTCCCAGATCCCAAAACATTCGAAAAGTAACGTGCAACATGAAGCAATGCAATGGTGGCGAGGACGAAAGGATTGCGTTGCCTCATCGCCAGATACAAACACACAGAGAGAGCTCTGTATGGCATACACAGTATCCCTTTTTTCGTGGGATCCGCGACGAGGACAGGCGACGGCGACAGGCAACAGGCAACCGGCCAGAAGTCCAACAGGTAGAGGCGGGCGCGACCGCAGCGGAGCAAACTGGTTTCACCAGATTCCAGCAGCGGCAGCGGCAGCGGATCCCAAGGAGCGGCGGCTCTGAGGACGCTCTGCTGTGGCTCTGTGTTGACTTTGGCCCCGTGGAAGGAGGCGACGCGACGGAGACTCTCCAATCTCTGTGAGTGGCATACGAAACCAGTTTGATCCTCTGGGCCGATGAGTTGGCGTAAAAGCAATTTTAATGTCCTGCTACCCAGGTCCATAAAGTCATGAATAATCGCCAATCGGACGTACGTACGTGCATGTAGGATAGAGGACACGAACGCTCGTCCCCTGATCCCATTCCCATTCCCAGTCCCAGTCGCAGTCCCCTCCTGGTGATTTGTTTGCTTCCCCCCATTCCATTTCTTGACTTTTTTGTGCCTGTCGATCCTTGAGAGCGTCACGACCACGCTTTGTGTCGACTGTACTCTTGGGGTTCGCTGTGGTTTCCTTCGAGGAGACAGAGTGGAGAGCGGAGTGCGGAGAGCTCTCTGTGATTGATTTGATGGGAACAAAGGATAGTTGGGCTGATAAATGAAGGAGAAATATATATACAATGAAAACTCATCAAGGATAAAGGGATTTTTTATATATATAAGTTGATACTTTTTTATGAGATCCTTTAGTTACTGTTACCATTTTTTTTTTTTAATTAAAATTTAAATTCTTAAAGCAAATACTGAACTATATTAAAAGTTAAATGCAACAGGAATGGAAACTAATTTCTGGAAACCAAAACTTGTATTCCCTTGCAGCTTGCTATAGGATCATGGTATGGAATCATAGAATTTCCGAGCAAGAGAATAAATATCCCTGATTTAATTAGAATATAAAATACATATAAAATCTTTCCCCTAATCTGACACCTTTTTCTTATCCTCCAATTTCACTTCAACCCATTCCCTATTGATCCCCAACCCCTTTCCCAGAGCTCGAGGCCAACTGTACGCCTCTGCGAAGGCAATCCCCACCGAGAAGGCGAGCAATGTCATGGGATCAGCGAACTTCTCTGGGCGATTCCTTGAAAAATCCTTTACTGATAAACACAAGTGCACTTCAGTTTCGAAATGCGCTGACGGAGACGGAGGCACAGCCAGATCCAGAGTCAGAGAGGGAAAGAGAAAAAGTTACCCCAGCTGAAGATCAAATATACATTTGAGTAAACAAGCGGAGCATTCCGACGAAAAAAAAAAAGGGATACTATATACATATGTGTGGCTATGTGTGTATGTACATCCCCCGATTATGACGACGACCGGCGGTGTTTATATTTCCCCACACAGCAAACAGCAATCCCAAGGCCCCCCGATCCGACAAGGAAGAGAGGCTATAACCCTTGAGAACTCCTGCGCGGATTGCCTCCTTGTGCGGCGTCTCCTTGGGCGCACAAAGAGCCACATTCCGCAGCCAGCATCCAGCTGGGCGGAGATCGCAGGCAAGATCACCAGAGATCAAGTGAAGGGTGCAGCGTGCAGCGTGGAAAGTCCAAAGAAAAAGGATTGTGTTCCTCCACTCGCAGTCGGCGTCGACAGAGGCAGAGGACTAGGCGATGCGCTGCTGCCCCAAGAGGTGACGTCAGTTCATTGAACTCCCTCTGGCTCCCAGCCCAGGCAGCTCCTCTCAAACACAAACAAAAGACGACTGCTCTGTGTGGATCTCTCTGCGTCTATGTATGTGTGCGCGGGCCAAGGAGTTTTTCCTGCTTTTCTTGTCGCATCCTACAGCCTACAGGCGCAGGCAGGCAGGCAGAGAAAACAGGGACCCGGGACTGGGGATCGGTTTTATTATTACAGCGGCAAAGGCAGCACCAGAAGCAGAAGCTGAGGCAGGAAGGAAGCCGCCTGCCTCCTCGTCGTCTTCGTCAATGATGACGATGATGCGCCTTATAATCCTCCGCGCTGCGAGGCTGGCATTTTCCAAGTAAAAATAGAAAATAGATAAAAATGCAATTTGTTGTGTATCTGTCGGCAATTTGTGGATAGACAAAGGAACAGGAATTCGCTCCTAAGAGCATTCCTCACCTGATTTTTGCATAAAAATAGAAGAGGGAAAAATATCGAGTTCTATTTGTGGAGTTTTCTTTTGATTTTCCCTTAATTCTTTTCTTTCTCAAATCAAATTTATTCAAGGCAAAAGTTAAGTGATTTTATTGATTTATTGCCCATGTGGGAACTTTCAAACCAGCCCGGGGTCCTGGCATCAGGAATATGCTGGTAGTGAGCAGAGACGCAATGAAGATTGACACGGCCATGCAGGAGCACAGAAATAGCTACCGAAGTTACCCCCAAAAACGTGATTAGGGGAAGCACAGCCCTGCAGAAAGGACCCACATAAAGCCTTAAGTGCCACGAAAATAGAACGCCTGCATTCGACCAGAAGGAGCGGCTACCGATCGCACCCCCGCGCACCAGGGGTTAAGTTATGGAGGACACTGGGAAAAATTACTATAAATTGGTTATTTTCATTTACAAGATTTTTGTTTGATTTTATACAATATAAGAAGTATTTATTTTATTTAAAATTACTATTTAGAAAAATTTGGGAGCCTAAAAAAATATTAAACATTTTTTTTTATAATTCCCAAGTCGTTGGATGGTATACTAATTAATATGCTTAAAAGTTGTGTATAATTATTAACCATTAAAACCTTTTATTAAATTTTTCTTAAAAATAAAAGCCTTGGCAAAATATTTATATTTTCAATTGCAAAACATACCCCATATTTTTTCCAAGTGCCCTTTTCTAATATTTTCAACCCCTGCCGGCCTTTTGTTTATGTTTGTTAACCGCTTAACAGATTTTTATCGCAGCAGCAGCGCACAAATTACTCAACACCCAACACCAGAAATCCTAGAGGCAGGATTAAGATTCCTTCAGGATCGTATTCCCTAGAAAAAAAAGGAGGTTTTCAGGGGCGTGTCCTGTTTGCTATTCCCGGAACACACGCGTATCGCAGCACGCACATCTCGAGGATCAGAATTCAGCCCACGTGAGCGGCGAGTGTCCTTGCTGGGCAGCTTCATTAATTCCTATACAGCCTCATTGTCCTCTGATAGACTTTCTATTCATTGACTTTGGGACTCTCTGCCTTTTCTTTTTCAGTTTTCTCTCCTATCTTCGGGTTTCCTTTAGCCCATCTCCCCGCCTTTGTTTGCTTCGTTTTCTTTGTTGTCTTCGAGTTTTCCTTCAGGTTTTCCTTCTCTTGTCCCGGGATCACTGAACTCCGCTCGGAGGATCGCCTCAACCCGATGGCTGCCTTGACTGACTGTTTATAATTAGATAAACAAATTGAGGAGCAATTTTTTGAGGGATTAGAGGTCATTGGTTAACCATTTACCCATAGGGTTAATCTTTTATTCATCAGGAATTGGATGTATATGTTTTTTTGTAAAATGTGTAATTAGGCATAGGAAATGCTTGTGTGAAAGTGAGGGAATTCAATTTGGGGTTTTAATTGCTTTTAAATATTTATAATAATATTCAAATATTTTAAACACTTAATATCAACACTTAAAATAATAATATAAAAATCTAACAATAATAATTATTTCCTAAACTTTTCCTAGAATTTTCTCACAAAATGAAATCCTAAAATATCTTTGAATTTAATAAAAATCTCCATTAAATATTATTTTGCATATCAAGGACTCTTATTGAGGCCTTTCCCAAACCAATTCCTTTCCCAGGCATATCGATCCTGCCCTCATCGAGGACTCCCTTCACCCAAAACGGTAGCATCCGCGATCCTGCATAATTTCGGTAAGTCGACCGACGACAGGCGCGTGTTGTCCAGTGATTACGACTACTTTTGGGTGGAGGAACTGCATCAATTGAATCCGCTCAATTAAGGCAATCAATTCGGGCCCGAGAGGGGGGATCCTTTACCCGCAGAATTCACGAAAAACCGAAAGTTTGGACGAGTTTTTAATTGAACGTAATTGCGGAGCGAAAAGGGGGTTGATCCTGCCCGCGAAGAGGGTCATTTGCCTAAAGAGTTTTCCCTGCCAGTTGCCGTTTTCCGTTTTCCCATGGCAACAACTGGGACCAAGAAGAAATCGAGCATTGAACCCTTTCTTCGCGTGGAAAGAGACATCGGGATAATGGCAGAAAGAGAGGCGAAGAGAGAGAGAGAGAGCGGATAATGAGGAAAATAGGAGACGCAGCAGGCGGAGGAATGGGAATGGGAGTCCGGGATGCACTTGGTTTTGCCACTTGGGCTCCACCACATGCACCCATTTCCATTCCCATTCACATGCACTTTTTGCTGCCTCCGCTCCTCTGCTCTCCTCCCCGCCTAGACAAGCATTTCCCCATTTTCCTATTTTTCCTACATTTCCCCGGGAGTTGCCCTTCTCCACTCCGTTCCGTTCCGTTCCGAGCGACTGCTAATGGATTCTACGCGGCGCTCTTTTGCCTTCTCCTTGCTTTATCACTTGTCCACTTCACCATCGGTCCTCGCCAGCCAGGCAGCCCCACTGAACTTGGCTACACTGTGGGAAATATTTTACTAATAAAAATGTGTTTATTTAGTCTATGATTTATTTAATTAAAATTCAATTCTATATTTTTCGTTAATCAATGTGATATTGAATGCGCTTTGTTTTGTCAGATTCCTCTCCCTTTTTTACATATTTACACAATTTTTTTCAGTGCCCTCAACTCCTGGCATTGACTCCCATTCCATGGCGAGGCGAATGCACTTTGCCAGCGCCAAAGGTTTGTTTTTCCTCTGCATTTTCCTGCTGCCGCCACTGCTGCTCATTTGCCCCTTGGCCTATCGCACGTTGTGTTTTCCTCTCCTACATTTCCCTGCGGCCTGAGGAAAAACTCTGCGCTGTCCGCTTTCCATTCCTTTCCTCGGCTTACCCCGCTGGCATTTCCTTGTATTATTTACTAGTGATAAGCCTCTGCGGGTCTTCCGCCCCTCAGACGTCCGGGAGGATTTTAAAGTCATCGCCGGACAATGTCCCAGACTTGTGTGTGCCGCCGGCTCCCCAGCTCGACTGATAAGAGTCCACGAGGGCAGGCCCTGATGGTCAACGCCCCCGGAGAACCCACTGATAATGGAGCAAGTGTTCCTTTTGAGGACACTCCGTTTATCGATTCAAATATTTAACGACAACCCCCAGCCATATTTATTTGTTTTTTGGTTTATGGTTCCCTCATATCAGCGATTTCCCTAGATGTGCCAGGATGTGTGAATACAGCAAATATAATTGCCTTTGAAAGTACACTGAGAGAAAAACGGTAAAAGATTAAGATATACTAAGGTTATAAAATTTACAGTGAAGGTATAAGCTTGATATTTGGTGAACAACACATTCTTTAAACGGGTTTTATTTTAAACAATATTTCAAGATGAGAAAAGTGCCTTAAAATACGATCTTTTCTTTAAATTATTTAAATTAATAATTATTTTAAACAATTTATACTAATTTTCAAATTTTTTAATTTAACTTACTTTGACTTTTTCATAGCAAACATATTATCTTAATATATTTTTTTCGTTTCTACTTCAGGAATTATTTCACAAACAAGCTGAGCTTTATTTTTAAAATAACCTTTTAAATACCTCTTTTATTTTCTAAAATTTAAATTTCCGCCAAATAAGTTTTTATAAAATCCCATCTCTAAACCGCGAAAAACTTGTATGGTTTCACTTGCCAAGTGAAAAGAAAAGCGGCCACAGTTTGGCAAGACTTTTCCGTGAAAACAGTCTCCAATTCTTTACAAGATGCCCTCTGAAATCCAGGAATTTTTTAAAAATAAAACAATTTTCCTAACAGGAGGCACAGGATTTTTGGGAAGAGGTAAATGGAAAATAAAAAAATAACCTTATCTCATTTGTTTCCTCACTCATCCAAGTTATTATCGAGAAGCTACTGCGCACAACGGAGCTGGAGAGGATCTACGCACTGATCCGAGCCAAGCGAGGTCTCTCCATTACAGAACGCCTTTTAAGCTGGCGGAAGGATCCGGTGAGTGAACACCAAAGAACCTAAAAGCTGGTTAACACTCTTTCCCCAAACTTACCAAAGGTTTTCGCGGAGCTGCTGAGGATAAAGCCAGAGGCTTTGGATAAAGTTACTCCCATTGGAGGGGATTGTCTGCAGCAGGATCTGGGCATCAGTGAGTCAGACCAAAGGCTGCTGATCTCGCAAGTGCAGGTGGTTATCCATGGCGCTGCTGTTATCCGACCCGATGAAGCCCTCCACTTAGCTCTGACCACCAATGTACGTGCTACCCGCAAGATGCTAGAGTTGGCCAAGCAGATGATCCACCTCGAGTCCCTTGTCCACGTGTCTAGTGCCTACTCCCAGTACCTAAAGAGTCCTGTCGAGGAGAGGTTTTATCCCGAACACTTGAGCTGCAGTTCGGACAAGGTTCTGGCTGTGGCTGAGCTGCTAGGCGATGAGCTGCTGGACAAGCTCACCACAGTCCTTGTGGGATCCTTTCCCAACACCTACCTCTACACCAAGGCTTTGGCAGAGGATGTGATCTTGCGAGAGGCACAAGACTTGCCCCTGTGTGTCCTTCGAACTGGGTTGAGTAAGTAAGTAAGTTTTTATAAAAGGGGATTTTATATAACTAAAGTTATCCTTCTCCATAGCAATGTCCACCTACAAGGAGCCTGTGGTTGGCTGGATGGGTCATGTCTCCGGAATCTTGGGCCTCCTGGTCCCCATTCTCGGAGGAGTGATGCACGTAACCCAAGCGGATCGCCGTGCCCACATTGTTGTAGTGCCAGCGGATTTCAGCGCTAACTTGGTCCTGGCTTGTGCCTGGAAAACTGCTGAAAACCTACGAGAACAAGGAAAATCCCCTGCCATTTACACCCTGGCTCCCAGCCAGGAAAACCCTTTGAGTTTTGGGACCTTGATAGACTCCTGTTTGTCCCAACGAGATCGTATTCCCCCCACAAAGATGATGTGGTATCCCTTCCTGCTGTGCTTCTCCTCTGGGTTTTTCTACCAACTGGCCACCTTTTTCCTGCACATCCTGCCGGGCTACTGCCTGGACACCTTGCTGCGCCTGCAGTGGCGGGAGTCTGTCCTGCTGAATCTGTACGAAAGGATCCACAAGAACATTGCCGAACTGGCTCCATTTTGTAATTATTCCTGGAACTTTTGCATGGACAACACTCGGGATTTAATGGAGGCCATGTCTGAGCAGGATCGCCGACTGTACGATTTTGACATGGCAGAGCTGGACTGGCAGGACTACTTCCGGTGCGTCATAGAGGGAATACGTCTATACATAGCCAAGGATCTGCCTACAGCTGAGTCTTATGGGAAGGGTTTAAGGCTTAAAAAGCGGTGGGTAATTAGAAAATTAATTTGGAAAATTTTCTTTATGGATTAAAGAGTTCCTTTTCTTTACAGGCTGAAGATTCAGCACTATGCTTGCTGCGCTTTCCTGGTCTCAGCAATAGGTTATGTCCTGTGGCAGCTGGCAGAGATAGTTCTTGAAAGCTACTTTTAGCACCTACTATATTTTTAAAAAATATACATCAGTTTTTTATAACAGAACTTAAGGAAAAACCTTCGAAAATAGCAAGAATATTTTTTAAAATTTATGTAATCCTAAATATCTGATAGTTTTTTACTGTACCTTCCAATTTTCCCTTGCATATCACTCTACCTGCTTTCTCCCAGTGCAGATAAGGATTCCTGCCTGTCCGGGGACCTGGCAAAGATAAGCCCTGGGCTGTGGTTTGCCTCCGCAGGACGCTTATCAGGAATTATTGATCCGTTTTATCAGGGGCGACTTATCGGCAACAGGACTCATTCCCAGCCATCCTCCCGATAAGGAGGCAGTGTATCGATTCTACTACTACTTTCCCTTGTCGGCTCGTCACTCGTTCTTTTTTTGGCTCACATATGGCATTATCAACGGATCGGTCTTTACCTTGGCCAAGTGTTACCTTGCCCAAAACGTGAGCATTGGCTAACTGCTCCAATTATTCGCGAAATTCGCTTCGCTATATATATCTGCTGTTGTTGCAACATTCGAGGCATTTCTTGCTAACTCAGTAAATGTGAACCGGCCCCCAGGTGGAGTGCCCGTGCCCGTGCCTGTGCCCCTGCCCCAGCCCCTTCCCCAAGCCCTGCTCTCCCCCATGTCAGCCCTGGAGGTCTCCGGATGGATGTGTTGTGCTGCTCAAGAACCCCCTGGTTAATTGGGTCATCATTGTCGCAGAAAACGCACAGCAGCAGAGACACACACAGAGCGAAAAAAAAAACACAAAAACTGAGACAGCAAAAATACAGATCGCTGAGTTTATTTTCCCTTTGACCATTGGAAATATATTGGATAACTTCTTAAGAGATTTATATACCCTAAAAGGCAAAGACTTGGGTTCCATTTCACAATAGTTTTACAAAATATCAGTTATTTTTGGACCCGATTATGGAAAGAAAATCGAAAGAGCCGCTTAATATTAGATGTTTCCTTTGGGAACATTTTGAGACGCCTTTCGAACCCATTTTAGACTCCTCTAATATTCTTTTAAGTCCCTTTTAAGTCCATTTTGAAAGCTTTTAAAACCCTTTTGCCGCTTTACCTGCAATGAACCATTTTTGATTTAAGAATATATTTAAATAATCCTTAAGGCAAAAATTATCCAAAAATTATTAATACAATTTTAAGATTTAAAAAACTGAAGACCAAATTAAATAATGCATTTTGAAAAGTTTATTTTAGTGTCCAACTTTAGCTTCTGGTCGATAATCTAACAGAAAAATACTTATTTTACATTTATACTTATGGTAGATATATTATGTACATCTGTAGTTGCCATAGGAACCTTAGGAATATGTATATATAATCCTACAAAAATTGTAAAACCTATAAAAATTGCTAGTAAATGGAAAGGAAAATTTTAGTAAATTTTAAAAACTTGCTAGTAAACAACAATTTATAATAAAAGAGAAAAGAAGCCGCTTTGCCTTTAGACAGACCGAAAGGAAGATGACCCAAGCGGAGGCCCATAGCTGAGCTGCTCCAGCGATTGTAGTCAGTTCACCGGGAATTTTGGCACAGCCTCCGTCGCCCTCCACGATTCCCTCGCCAAGGTCCTTGTTCTCCAATCCGTCTTCGAAAATTTTGATGTCGTCGTCATCGAGTCTATAGTCTATACTGAAATTTGCCGGCGCTACTTCAGTGGTATTAAAGGAGCCATAGAGTTGAGCAGTCGCGCCGATGCCCATTACCTGGATTTATGGTAGAATAAATCAAAGGACATGAAACGTCAAAAAGTGAACTTACAATGACCAGGGAACCCAGGACCAGGAGTAGTTCATGCCTCATCCCCGTCATGGGTTTGTTGGGATTCGAAATTTTAAACTAAAATTTTGGTTTTATTTTTGTTTTGACATTCGAAATTTATAAACAAATATATGAGGTGCTGCTTTGGTATTTAAATTATTTCTGAAATATTTTTCTTTTAATTTATTTTCAAGATTTAATGAAAAGTATCTGGGGGATACCTATAAGTATCTAAGAAAAGTATATATTGGTTTTTAAGAAGAATCTACTTATTGTTTGTGTTGTTTTCTAAGCAGAATAACACAAATAACTTAGTCAGAGTGTTATTAAAAAACATTTTGAAATATTTAAAAAATATTTTTTACCCCATAAAAATAGCAAAGGGTGGTGACAACACCTAGTTTTTCCTCCCAGAGGTTCTCAGAGGCTCTCTGCAAAGAAAGATACAAATTCTTGGGCCGAGTGTGCTGCCAAAAGTAACTGAAACTGGGTAACAGCAAACCAACAACACACACTCTCGCACAGCCACTTGGCCAACACACAGAGCCACTTGGCTGAAATGAGCGGCTCAAGGTCATCACGCCACACAAAAAGAAACAAAACGCAGACGTAGATCGAGATGGAGGTGGAGATGGAGGCAGAGACGGAGAAAAATGCTGCAGAAATCTCTTGACGTCTAACTGCAGCCAAAGTCGCACTTGCAGTCGTCGTCGCCGTCGTCGCCGTCGTCGAAGTCGTCTCTTGGTGGCCTCGAATCCGCTGCAGCTAAAGTCCAACATCGGCTAAGACCCCGCAGCAACATCAACACACAGCTCCCAGCGGGGCGAACAGCAACAAAAGCGGGCTTACGAAATCACGAGCTGTGAGTATTTGAATTGAATGAGCCACGAAGATCGTGGGTCTTTTTTAGGGGGAGGTTGGGAATAGTACTAGCATTGGTGCACTGCAGAAAAAAATGCTAACAAAATCAGTAAATATTTGATTAGGAATTTAATTAGAATTTACATCGTGATAGTAAATCTTTTAAAGAAAATCTACTTTTTAAATAAATTAATCTCTAAAACTCCCAACTTTTCTCCCCTTGCAATTTATAAAGTTATAAACTCCCAGGCATTATATATACTATATATTCAAAGTTGAACACTTCTAAGCAGAGAGACATGTATGCATACATGGATAAAGAAAAGCTTCGAGCTGAAAAAAATATTCACACAGTGTTTCAATTGCACTTCACAAGGGAACGAGCCTCGGTGTATCTGTGAGATACATCTCTTTCAATCATTACAAAATTGTAAGACTTCCCAGCTCCCTCTCTCTGTCTCTCGCTCCCTATCTCTGGTCTGTGTCTGTCCAAACAAGTCCTACGTACAAATCAATGGAATGCTAGATCGAACCCCGATCAAATAAACCGCAAAACTGCCCATGCCCAAAGCCAGCAGCTCCTCAGATCATCAGGCCAGGCATCATCAGCAACATCAACATCATCAGCAGCAACAACTAAATAACAACAAATCAGGAAAGCATTCAAACTTATGCCACGAAACTTGTAATGCCCTTAAAAAATTTTAATAAATTTAAACGTTGTTTAATGGATTTTATTTTAATTTTTAGAAAATGTTTCAATGTCGCTTTTTGGAGATTACAAAAACATATCATTTGACGCATATGAAGATCTTATGCTCTTCCCAAGAAATATACCCTTTTCCGGCGATAGGGTATAACAACTTTGTCGCCTTGTGGGCGGCATCAAAGTTGCCGTTCACTTGCAATTGCGACCCGATCCGATCCGTACCGATCCAATCCGATCCGCTGGTGGGCGGCATGAAGCATGGAGCGGCGCGGCTCCTCTGGGTCCGCCTCGGTGGATGGATGTGGATACTAGAGCCGACTAGAGCCGGTGAGCTGGCGAGGCTGGCGGACTGGTGGCGTGCCTCGGTGGCATTTGGTGTCATTCGAAGTTAATTGCTGGGAACGAGTGACAGAGGCCGCCTCGCAGCTCGCTTTTGGCTCTGGCCCGGATTTGTGTCAACTCTTAAGGTTAACCTCGTAATTATGATTGTTGCCGCCGCCGCCGGTTGGTGGTGTCTTCGGTTCTCCACAGCCCCGCCAGTTCTCGATGGTTCCCTCGGCGCAAGAGATTCAGATTCAAGTGGATAGTGGAATCGGTGTGGAGGTGAATCTAACAGATCTTTAATGGGAATTATAATCATTTTTACTTCACAAGTTGAGCTTTGGTCTGGGAGTAGTTTTCTCCAATTAACAAATCCGCAGGTTTGGCACATTAAACCCTAAAAGATAAAGTAATTTTAAATCATTAAAATTTTGATTTAATTTCTTTATTAAACATTAAGAGCTTGAGCATCACAGAATCCTGAAAAAAATAATTTTTAAACTTTTTTTATTAGAAGAAAAAACAAGAAGAGACTTTGTAACATTCTAAGAATTTCTAAAGATTTATTAAGATCCTTAAAAATAAATTATAAACCATATTTAAAATAGGAAAAATATGCAGAAATCTTTTGTAAGCCTTCTAAAATTCATAAAGATTCTTCCGTTAGAACATAAATAACTTTTTAAAAAGAAATGAAAAGCAAGTGAAGATGCTGCTCTGTGAGGAAAACCTTCTTCATTTTTCTTCCTTCATTTTATATTTCTTCAGTTTTATTTCTTCCCAGCTTTAGTACCCTTTATCCAGTCAGCTTTTCTTTGTGGTCCCCATCAGCCCGCTGGCGTTCCTCAATCGTTTGTCGGCTCTGGAGTGTGAGAAAATACATCAAGGCAGCTTCAGAGGCACTGTGAAAAAATAAGTAAAGTAATTTATAATAAAGAAAATTAAGTTAAAGAATTAGATCAATATAGTTTTATAATTTATTAGTACGGTAGTAGTAGTAACAGCACGGAAATATTAATAATAACTTTGAAAAGATAAAGCATTAACATGTCCAGGCTCATGTTCTAGTAACTCCAAAAGATATCTTAAAGTTTCTCCTTGACAAATATTTATCTAATACATTCTCTAGATATATAGTCCCTGTTTTCTCTCAGTTGACTTGGAGAAAGATAACTGCAGCAGCGCTTGGTAAGTGGTTCCGTCTGGGCCCGGATCCCGTTAGAGCTGAGAAAAGGGCTTCGACTCCGAATGAAATCTGAATTTCACAGATACATTTGTAGCAGAAGCAGCAGCAGCAGCAGCAGCCGTGATTGAGGAGGATCCCAAGGAAAAGCTGGAAATGCGAGTAACGGATTTCGAAACAACAACTCGGCTCAGAGGGTCTCAGCTTTCGTTTCGATTATGAAATCAAAACCGAAAGAGTGGGCCCAGAAAAACCCGGGGAATGAAGATTTCCTTCATTACTTTTTGGACCTTTTCCCCCGGAAAGAGCCAAGACTCTGAGGAATTCAGGTCAAGCGGGCTTAGGAGCACACACACACACTTGAGACCGGGAGAATCCCTGGCTGGCCAGGTCTAATCCGAAAAATATATATATCACTAAGGCAGCGCCTTAATTATTCAAATGTTATGCGCAATTTAACTCTTTGTTGCTTGTGCTTTTTATTGTTATTGTTTTTATTTGGTGGCTGTTGTTGTTGCTTGTATTATTCAACTGCCATTCGATTTCGTTTCGTTTCGTGGCGGAGACTCCTTGATGGGCAAGTTGGCCAAGTGGAAAACCAGTTTTTAGAATCGGCCAAAGCCCAAATAGCTGGCAACCTCATCATCAGCATTAGAGAATCCCACGCAGAACGCGTTTCACTCGCTCAGGCTTTGGCTTTGCTGTTGCCTTTTGCCTTTGGCTAACGAAGTGCACGACTTTGGTCTAATAAAACGAAAACACACACACACACACACACACACAGCCCGCTCTATACGCACACACACCCAGGCCCCGCCGAGAGGAAAAGCCCCCACGCACAGGCATCAGCGACTCTGAAGGTTGAAAAGCTGAGAGAGATACACTGAGCGAAACGATCAAAGAACTCCTGACAGAGACTTAAGCTTAGGGAAGGATTAAATGGGAAATCTGTATTCTTTTAACTATAAAATACAGTTTTTTTTCAAAAAAATTAAATATTTATACTTGTGAAGCCTTGTCCGTCTCTTGTCCGTCTACCAGAATATAACTCTAAAACTGCAAGATTATTAAATTGATTCCTTTTATAATTTTTAGGAAATATATTTGTCCATTGTCCTTAATTTCTTAAGTCATAATATAAACAAAGTAAAATTTTCCTGAATTTCTCACCGTGTCCCCTTTTAGCTGAGAGAAAAACCAACTCGCGCCCTCGCTATATGTGGAGAGTTTCTTAATTAAAAGCAAATTTCATCTCAAATAATGCCGCTAAGGCAGCAGCAGCCACAGCAACAATTAAGCAATTAATTTATTTCAGCTGTGTGGCACTTTGAATAGCGGGAAAAAATCCAAGCCGAGTAGTAAATGGCCTGGCAGGCGGCCAGATCGGATCAAACCTGTTGATCGCAGGGGCCCAGAACTACAAAACACAAAATGCGGGCAGTGCCCAGAGCGACAGGGCTAAGCCAGGCAAGCGTGTATCTGTCAGATACAAGTACGAATGCGAGTACGAGTACTCTCGGTACTTGCATTACTCTCGTGTGTGGATGTGTGTGAGTGCAGTTAACCCCTTGGGGACTTGCCGCCGTTTCACAAGGCAATGCAAATTATCTGGTTACAATCGAGGGTACAACTAAAAAGGGGAGGCTTGGATGCACTTAGATCGCCCTGCTGAATCACTGCGAAGGTGAATCATGCCCAGAATTGCAATTATCTATGCATTCTAACGAAATGAAAAGGGAATGAGTTGTAGAATAGTGAAGTAATAGGCATTTACAAAAGGATTAAGTAAGGTTTTCAAATTGTGAAATATTTGTTAAATTCATTCAATCTTTTTTTATACTTTTAAAATATCAAAGGGGTCCAATATAACAATATAAATCTAAGAAATCGTACTTATTCCATACTCATAAAGCAAAGAACTGGGGATAGCTAGTCCCTAGGTACATCTTATCTTTCCACAAACTCAATCCTTTATCATTATCAGTATCGGGGCTCTGGGAACTATTCCCATTTCCCCGATCCAACAATTTGATTGACGATCTTTTCCCATGCATGTCTAATGATCCTTTAAATGGCCAACAAATAACCAGGCCAGCCCCTCTGGTTGGAGATTGGGTAACGCCCCTCGTTCGGGCTTGTGTCGGGGGTTACCCAAAGCGCGACCCACTGTCGAGATCCCAGATCTGAGAGATCCCATAAAACGCTTGACCAGTGGGTTACGTGTGCCACGGTGCACAGAGAAAAATAAAGTGTATTTCTATATTTTATGCAGTAAAATTATAGGAAGTGGATAATCTCTACTCAATCTTTAATAAACAACAAATTTCAGTACATATGATGTATATAAAACAAAGATAAAAGATTTTAAATTAAAGAAAAGCCTTGATTCAATAAGGATTTACAATTATAAAAAATTGTTATAGCTCACGAACTTTCGTTTTTTATGGAACTATTTTTCTCAGTGCCCAGGGTAACCCCGGCTACAATTATTTAACTTGTGGGGAAAATATGGAATCATTTCGGTTTCAGTTAGAAGTTCTATAAAAGACGAGGGGGTGGTGGGTCATAATGGGTGGGAAAGGGAGGTTTCAAGAGAGAGCGACGGAGTGAGAGAAAGAGAGATGAAGCATACCCGGCACGCTTTTGTGATCAAACCAGTTTGCGGTAATAGCCTGGCATTTGAAATTAGTTACCGCTTACCGCTGCTGGATATGCACTTCCAATTGGAATGCGCCCGGCTAGAAATTCCCCCGCCACGCCCCCTGTGGGAGAGTCACTATTTTTAGCATCGACAGAACTCCATTAAAATGCAATCAATTTGCAAGTGCTCCAAAGAGAGAGGGAAAGAGAGAGAGAGTAGGTGAGAAGAAAACAAACAAACCGCAGCCCAGCAGCCACAGCCACCCACTGGCTATAGCTTTATCTGTATATTTATGTCTCTGGAAGAGAGGAAAGAGCATTCTGACTTTTATGCTGAGCAGGCATTTTCAGAGAGAGCTGGAGCAGCGGCAGAAGAAGAAGCCGCAGAAGAAGAAGCCGCAGCGTCAACAGAACGAAAACGAGGACGACGAAACTGCATTGTTGTCATATTTCGTAATACGCTGATGCAGCAGCGCAGTGGTGGGGCGGTGGGGGGTGCAGTGCAGCAGCAGGTCAGCAGAGAGCAGAGCGCCAATAAGAGAGCGAGAGCGCAGGAGACTTGATTTCAACACAAGCTTATCAGCGGGAGCAGAGCGCCAACGCAGCGGCGTCGTCGTCGGCGGCCCCAAATGTCACTCTCCCGAAGCTCCTCCCGTCTCCCTCTGAACCTCTGCCGCTCTCTCTCACTCTCTTCCTCTGGCGACTGCGCTGCCTTGGCTTTTAACCATTTGGAGCCATTCAAACGCTCGCTTCTTGCCATTCCATTTCATCCGCTCGTCCGTCCACACATCCACTTGCGTTTTTTTATTTTCGTTTTGCCGAAGAGAGCCATGTGAAACGGGAGCAGAAAAGGGGAGAAGGCAGACAAAAATACCGCCCACTTGGACTCAATCCTATTTCCATTACCATTCCCATATATTCCATATTCCCAGCTCAGTTCGTGTTTCGTGATCAAAGCTTTCGGTTCGGCTTCGGATCTCCTCGGCTATCTTCGGGCCTCTTCGGACAGCGCATCGGCGCTCAGGACAAAAGTGGTGTGCGGCGCAAGCTTCTGCGTTTCAGTTCTGATTGGAGGTTCGTGCGCGGCGTTTCCCAGCTATTTTTGCATTACATTTGTTGCTGTTTTGCTTTTCTGCCTTTTTTGCGATTTCGCTTTTGGCTTCGTGTTCTCCTTACTTACCTTAATTACGTGTAACCAACAAACAACAACTACGACAAATACAATAACAACAAGTGCCCAAAGTGTTGCAAGCTTTTTTGCCGAAGAAACCGCAAAACGGATTACTAAGAATCTTCCAAGAATTGGTAAGTGTGAAGATTTTCAATGGAATTATGGCGGAGGTCAAATCAGGAATATAAGAAACTCATTGAAGTGTTCTTGACGACAAATAAAGCTCCAAGCAAAAAACTTTAAAACACTACAACTAAGATTCTTTGAAGATATGCACGCAAATGTAATTTGTGTGATTTGTAAAATGACTTTATTTTCAAACGGGGTATCCATTGTTTTCTTCAACAATTCTTCATAAAATAAAATAAAATTTAATAGAATTCCAAATGTATAATTCCCCGAAAAAGCAATGACAGATAAGGATTTTAAAAGATCCCAAAAGGAAGCCACACAACTTACTGATAATGATTTCTTGGATTTGATTTCGAATTACACTCTTCGTATGCAAAATTTTCCGTAGAATTCCGATAAGGGTTCTTTTTTAAAACGATTTCGAAAAGGTCAAACCATTAGAAGTCGTAAAACAACAGGGAAAAATCTGAAAGCCTGGCTAGAGAGAAATCCAACTAGAATCTTGCCACAAGCTTACATGCGAAGCTCGCGCTTATTGGAAAGGCAGTCGAGGGCATGTGTATCCGTCAGATACAGATACAGGCATGCGGTTCATGGGGAGTAATGCGCCACCGCACTAGATACCAGATACCAGATACTAGACACATAGATACATAGATACGTCCGCTTATTTGTCGGTCGTGCTTCAGTGATCTCTGTCATTTGCAGTCGCCCATTTCCTTTTTTATATCCCCCACTTCCACATCCAGCCGCTGGTAGCCAGGCCGCCGCACCCCTTTCGTTCGTTTCAGCGCCTTCTCCGGCTTCCAACAGCTTCCAGTGGCTGCCAGCTAGCAGCCTGGAACATTCCAATTTCCATGCTGCCGCCACATGCGATCCCCCAAGCAATTTTCTGAATGAACCGATTGAGTGAGTGTGTGAATGACTGAGTGAGTAAGTGAGTGATTGAGCAAATGAATGAATGAATGAGTGAGTGAATGATCCATGAATGAGGCATATATGCACTGGAAAGAAAACTAGACTTCATATTTAAAAATCCATTTGAAAATAATTGTGTGTCTGAGTGTAAAAAAACTAATTTTTAATGTTGTTTAATAATTTGTGGATATTTTTTATAACTTCCTTGAAGTGTGGCGCAGGGTGGCAACTCTGGAATACCTGCACCTGTGCACCAAAGCCACAGAAATTCAATTATGCAAATCCCATTTTAAGATCACAGCCCAAAAGCCCAATCTCGGCTTCTGATCTGCATTTGTTTTGGTTTTGTTGCTACTATTTTTTTGTTTTTGGTTTTTTGTTTTTGTTTTAACCCACTTCACACACTGTGGCAGCGGTGGTGGCAATCATGAATTATTATTTTGCATTGGCGCAAAAAGGAAACGAATGCCAAGTCTCTCTGATCACACATAAATTTTGCGGTTGTTTTGTTAATGAAACGCAAAGAGGTAGAGAGCGAGGGAGGAAGGGGTCGGGTGGGATATGAAACGGTGATATTTAGCTCTCTTTACTATTTATTTCTTGCTCTTTCAGAAAGCTTTTTTTTGTTTGTTTGTTGTGCTCGCACACACACCTTGCGCTCAGTTGAAATTATGCTCAAATTATAACTGTTGTTCAGCAACCGGCGATCGAAACAGTTAAAGCAGCAAACAAGAAGAAGAAAAAGCGGCAACAGGGAAAAAGAGAAGGCCAAAGAGAAAGAGGATGACATGACTAACAGTGCCCAAAAAGATTATTGTTGTTGGGGAAATATCTACAAAAACAAAATTGAGTAAAAGTCCATGCGGCGAATACGCAATATTAGAGAGTCAGAGAGATCGGGATAGACCTAATAACTCTCTCCTTGACACGCTCTCTTTCTCTTTTTACACGCAACGAAACCAATAAATAAATTAGAATTTTCCTAAAATAATATTTTTTAGCATAATACTTTAGATAAATAATTATAAATGCCATAAATATGAAAATTATTTATAATAATTAATATCGTTCAAAAAAAAGTATATTTCTATTTTCTTTACGTTGTTAAATGAACAAATAAATAATTCTAGATAAATAAATAACTTTCCCAGTGCAGTCTGTTGACTCTCTCCCGCTTCCTTTTTTATTTAATTTTTTTATTTAAGCTGGTGTCTCACAAATTTAACTTGTTTATCCAAAAAAATGCTCCCTGGCTTCCTGCCACTTTTTCGGTATTCACAAAATTCATCGGAACCAAAAAAATATTCGCACAATACGTTCCTTAATTATTGTGATTTAAAATGATTTCATATTTATTTATTTAATTTGCAAGTTGCCAGCTGCCAGGCTAAAGAAGAATTGTCTGTTGTCGTCCGCTGTCTGCGGTCTGTTCTCTGTTAATTTTCCTGTGTATATTCACGTGGTTCTTATTTCTTCAGCTTTACTTGACGAAATACTCCTTTTTCTCATATTTCTCATATACTTTTTGCTTTTGGCATTTTGTTGAAATTTTAGCTGAATGCACTTCTGATTTTTATCACTCGACGTGCCTTCTTCGATCGGTACTCGAAAGAATGCCAGGCATTTCTTCTGCCTTTCGGCTATCTGCGCTGCTCCGATTGTCCATCCTGATAATGCATACAAGTCGCTCATATATCTCCTGTTTTTAATTAGCAATCTGCTGCAAAAAACTCCGACTACTGCAAAAACCTAAATTCAAAAGTGGAACACAAACAAAAACAGCTCAAAAGTCAGCCAAAAAAAAATGAGGAATCAACAAAAAATACAAGAAAAAACAGAAGAGGAAAAGGTCAGTGACCAAAATATGTTTTGTAACTCAGGCAGAAATCTTCGCGAAAAGAGAATGGGCCAAAAGCCAAGTCGAGAAAGACAGAAGCCAGAAGGCAGAGTTAACCCTTTGGACCCCGGATATAGTTACCGTTCTTCCAATCTTCTAAATGCTTATAGGGAAAATATGAAACTAGTAAAATATCAGCATTTATTGGGTTTTTAGGATTCTTAGCGAATAAGTGAAATATCCTTAAAAAAATAAATATAAATAATTAGAAAATTCAGTATCTTATAACTTTTCTTAAAAGGAAAGATATAATATATATTTATCGAGAATTGTTTTGGATAACTGGATAATTTTTATAACTATAACATAATTTGAAAACAAACAAAAGGATTTCTGGTAATTTTCCGACCGCAATGCACCTGGGGCTGGCTCATTTCACAATTTCCGCCTGCTGGTTGCAGTTTTATTTTTCTCACATACATACATACATATATATTTTTTATATTTTCTGTTATTGTTGTAGTTGTTTTTAAGCCTTTTGCACACACTCAAACACATGCATACATGGGCACTTTAATTCAATTAACAACGCCGACGTCGCTGCCGGCGCAGCTCAATGTCCGCGTCAAGTATACGCCCTGTGGTGCCTAAAAAATATACTCGTGCCTGTTGTGCCGTTTCCTATTTTGCATTCTGCGAACGAAAAGCGCAAAAAGGAGAGCGAATGGCCAGGCATCCGACTTAAGGCTGCAAAAGAATATTTGTGTGCGTGTGTGTGTGTTTTGCGGGAAAAGGCAACATCAGCGAAAAAAAAATAAGAGAAATAACACACACAGAAAAATAAGCAACTAAGAAATGCAAATGAAATGTAATTGAAAGCGACGCTGCCGGCGTCGCAGTCACTGGTTACCCTTAAGCTTTTCGAGGGACATTGTCCGTTTGTGGGACGCGCCGATTGCCAATTGGGGATGGAGGATAGGGGATGGATAGCGGATGAGGAATGGGGATAGCAAGCAGGCACGGGTACTGTGGCATCACTATATAACAAAATCAAGAACTCCACAGAACATTTTAAAATTATTATTTATTTAATTTGTGCCCTATTTAACAATTCATCAAAAATATAATTAAATAAATTGCAAAAAAAAAAAAACTAAAAGTTTATTCTACCATATTTTGACCCACTGTAACTCGCAATCCTTTTCCACCTACAATTTGTGCCTCTGCTCCACTGTACCGTTAGCTGCAAGGCAAGCAGGCGGCAGGCGGTATAAAGAGCACATGACAATAAGAAAAAAGCTGTGTGTATATTTTAATCCTCTCAAAGAGGATTTTTCGATTGCGGCCGCTGCTGCCGTTGCTGCTTTGCACACGACACCAACACAGATACTCTTTCGGTGGCCAAGGAAGTGGGTGGGGTGGGGTGTGAGGACAGACAGGGGGGTAGTAGTGAATGACAAAAGCAAGCGTAGCCTCGAAGGAGCCAATACGAGGAAAGTCACCTCTAAAAAAGCGAGCAAGCAATATCCCCGATGCACCAACACTCACGCACAGTGCGCGATAAGCTTAATTGAGTGCGCGGCAACAGTGGGTGGTGGTGGGGGAGGGACAGGTAGCGGGCGGAGCAGCAGAAGGAGAAAGAGCAGCAGCAGCAGGAGAGCAGCAAGGAGAAATATGAAAACAACAAATACAACGCTCAAATATGCACGCAGCTTGGCTGAGGACGTCGACAGAGGCAGCGGCCCCCAAAACGCACGAAAGAGAAAGCAGCACGCACTCACACACACACTGCGTGCTTTTTCTGGGAGTTACCCCGCGATCAAAAGAAAGTGTGGGGTATATAGAGATTCTGAAAGAATACGGATTGCTGGAAAATTTCAAGCTGAAATCTGAAAAGAATTATCAAAAATAATTGGGAATATTTTTAACCTAATTAAGTTTGCCATGTTGTTGTATGAAATACATATTATTATATGTGATACTAAAACTTTTAGTAATACAGGGTATTTCCATTATGATTCATCAATTATGTTGCCTCATTCCTCTTTAGCCTTTGGCTATCGTTTCCTTTGTTTGTTGGACGAACCGAAGAAACACGAAGCAATCCGAACGATCCTCGGGGAGCTTCATTTTCTCCCTCTCATTGAATGCGGGTGGGCGAGCGGGAGGAAGTGCTGCTTGGGGGGATATTTCGTCTTGTGGGGATACGTGACTGTGAATGCCGTCCGCTGGGCGCAGCTGTTTCTAAAAAGTTTCGTCAGAGGATCGAATCGCTGGCTGGATACCAGCAATTGGGTCAGTTTATAAATATCCGCGCCACATTTTCTAATTTCCATTAACGGCGCCAGGAAGAACGCCCACTTTTTTTTAGGGGGAGGAGGATCCGCCAAAGAATTTCATTAAATACACTGTCAACTGAGGAAATAATTCAATTATTTATTTAAAATATTTAAATATAAATATTTTCAGATATTAGTTTAAAACTAGGGAAGCTTAAAAACTAAGTGACTTTATTATAACATTTTCGTAACCCATTTTAGTGATATTTAGATGGTAGAGTAACCTTTATATAATGTCCCTCAATTTATTCAAGTTCCTTTTAAAATGTAAATCCAATTGGTAACTTCCTCGAATTCTTTAATTATATTCATGATAATTATTTTTTCTGAGTTTCGAGAGCAGAAAGCAAACACATGTGTTCTTCAGTTTCTCTCGGAGAATGCCGGCATTCTAATTTAATTTTGACGCTCTTTTTGTCGCCACCGTTCTCTTCGACGACGCTGTTATCGCAGAAAGGCGGAGAAAGCTTATTTTTCTTTTTGGGTAAGAATCCGAATTCCGAATTCCTCCTAGAAAAAAAGGGCAATCGGGCATTCCTGACTCATAGATGGCCTCCCAACTGGTTGCTGGTGCCTTTATCTGTCCGTGTCCCAATGGCAATGTACGACGACTACGTACATGAGTACACACTGCTATCGTGGAGGTACTTCCTTTGCCTGTCTTATCAGCTGAATGCGGTTAAGAGAACTACAAATATACGCTGGGAAGGCAAAGGAAAAAACACTGGAAAAGTCTAGAAAACGTACAATAGGTATGAAAAATTTCATAAGAGCTATCCTTGGACTAACTACAGAAGATTTTAAATGAGTTCAAAGGATCACCTAAGATCACAGATCTTTATTATACCATCCTTGCAAGGATTACATCCTATCATTGCAATTAATTTTCAAATTCTTTTGGCAAACTTCTTAAAGATTCTGTATACCAGAGGAGGATCTCTTATGTTATAATATGTTCCCTGTATTTACTCTCCAATTGTGAGGGTTTCTGTTGGGTTATATGGTGGCCATGTGGAGTGCGGATGGTGGATCGTCGAGTGGCCATCCAAGTGTGTCAGTACGAGTGCCTCGGAACTTTCCCCGTCCGTCGATGACCCGCATTTCGAATGTCTAAATTAAGGACACCGCCATAAAAAGCTTTTCGAACGGCGAACTGCGGACGCGACTGCGAGGGAAAATGACTGACTGAGGGGCCGGCGTGTGTGTGGGTCGTCGAGGCGTTAAAAACAGCAACAAAAACATAGGCATAGATCAATATTGCTGACAGCCACGGACGGGGGCATCTTTTTTTCCAAGGGGATACAATGAGTGTGTTGCAAGACGACGCCCTTCTATGGTGAGTGACAAAATGCCAGCCAAAAAACGATGTGGTAATCAACAGCCAAAACGAGTCGACAAGTATTTGGGTCCCTGTTGGGGGTTTTTCCTTAACAAAAAATCGCCAAAGGAAATATGGATAATAACGAAATGTTTCTGGCAAAAATTGCTTTGTAAATAAAATGGAAAAACAATTTTTGCCTCTAACAAAGACCACAAATCAGTCACTGTTAAAGTCGCAGTTTCCCCCAGGTTCCAGATCCCGCCGATCGCCAGGGTGAGCTCATCCAGCGAGGGCAACTACTTTCCACATCCTCCCTCCTCTTCCCCTTGTTAAAAAAAAAACAGCCCCAGTGGAGCAGACCCTTCCCCGGTTACCCCCTTCGTCTCAGATTTCATAGTTGACTAGCCGAAGAGCAGAGCGATTCTTTGTAGTTTTCGCCGGTGATCACTCCTCCGCAAATGTTTGCCATATACGATAGGAAACTGTAGATATATGTATGATCATATATGTATGTACATATATACGGGTGGCATTACAGCCATATGTTTTCGAAGCTGTGTGGACATTTCCAGAGGTTTTACCTATTATAGGAACACATTTTGATTTTGATAAGTTATATCTAAGTAAAAAAAAAGAACATTTATAATAATATAATAATAATTTATTAACTTCTAAATTTAGAAACAGGATCTTAATTTTCTCAACCTATTTGCAGAATAACCCATAAAAAAGCGTTGTCAACATATCATTTCAGGTTTTTACGGCAAACATTAAATCAAACAAACGTCTTTTCGAAATGTCAACAAACACAGTTTACTTAGCAATCGATTTATTGATACTTTAGGAGAGATAACAGCTAATAGATATAGTATGTATAAAGGCGAGACACATCCATATCGTATGTACAAGCAATTAATTAATAACCAAAAGAGAGTTGGTAAATAAACTTTGGATATAAATGTGAAAAATATATATTTCATTTGATTTTTACATTAATGGAATTATTTGGGATGCCTCCAAGATATTGTCTCCACTATAAAATTTCTCTACGAATGAAATTATTTACGTATTTACATACAAATGCATTTCAACATATTTTGCAAGTGGGTGTGTTGTGTGTGTCCTACAATGTTGTATTATATTGGTATGTTTGTGTGTGGCATTGACAACGGCCCACCTGCTGTCTCCTCACCCCTTTGAAAATACAAAAAATAGAAACCCCTTCTCTTTGGAAGCTTACGTGCTTCGTTGCTAACCTTTTTTTATTGTTGTTGCTGTTCGCCTTTTCATTTTTTTTTTTCTCTCTGTTTTGTTATGCTTTAAAGCCAAGCTTTTTCTCTTTCTCCTCCTTCTTCTTCTTCCGTTGGGTGCCTACGTGCAAAGGAATTTTACACTTGGCGAACAAAGGCGCAGCGGAGCGAAAGAGAAAAAGCTAGAAACGGACAGAGAAGCTACAAAAACAACAACAACAACGGGACTTTATGACAGCCAAACGTCGTCGCTAGAAAACCAAGTGGGGAGAATTGGTGGAAAGAGCGGAGATTTGGAGAGAAGAGGAGAGGAGTTATGCATGTAAGCAAAGTACAAAGAGCTCCATCAAGCTTCCCCAGCAACGGCGACAATTTTGTTAGTCCAGGAAAGAGGGAGAAAAGAATATTAGAAGAAACATTAGAAGAATCGTAAGCAAAGCTAAAAAAGACCTCACATTGAAACATCCTTATGGGGGGGACTATTAGGACTTAAATTATATATTATTTCAGTTCAATTTTAAATGTATCAGAATTTAGTTTATCAAGAATGGAAAGGAAGACAGATAAATTAGAACTATTAGCAGAAACATTAGAAGACTCGTACTTAAAGGAAAAGAAAGGACTATAAGACTACAAAAACCCTAGAAGAATTATAAACTCCGAAGTATATGGACTTATAGGTCAAGCTTTAGGTATGCCTTTCCCGCTTTCAAATCTTTAAAACGAAAGTTTTTTCAAAAATAAATATTTCAGAATGCAATACAATCAGGGTCTCCACTATCTCAACCCGCTTTTTTTCCATGTAGAAGGAGGGACTTGACTTGGGAGGTTTCAATTTCTAGAAGCTTTCAAGGAAGGTTCAAAGCGGGGGGAGCGAGCAGGAGGGCCAGAGCGGGAGAGGCAGAGGCAGAGAAGCGGGACATGTGTTTGGTGCCAACCTGCGATACCTGTTCCGCCGACGAGGGACGGACGGAACACCAGAATCCGGCCACATAACATAGCTAGCAGCGGTTACTCAGTTAGTCAGTCATCAACACAGATACTCACAAACACACTCACAGCCTAGCGCTCTTCTAACGTATCTGCATCTCACTCGAGCTCTCTCGCTCTTCGGGCCAACTCATTCAGTGGCTTTCGGCGTGTGTTTACACGGCACAAATAGCGCTTGAGGAAACCAAAAAAAAAACAAAAAAAGCACAGAGGCTCTACCCCCATCCCACTCGAACGCACTATTCATAGGCACCAGGTGCGACAGGGATAGAGATCGGGGGAGCGACAGACACTCACGCATGTAGCAATCACAGGCTCTGGTGATTTTTTCGGTGGCTCAGCCTCAGCCTCGCTGGATGTCGAGATATCACTGTACATTGCGGGGGCGCCTCAGCAGTCTACTGTGTGTTGATTGTGTTGTGTGTGGGCCACATGTGCCAAGTGTCACGCACACACTACCAAGACAACAAGCAACTTGGAAACCCACTTTGAGCCAGAAAGATATTGGGTAACAATTGGCAGCCACAGATCCACTGAGCCATGCCAACGGACACAGTAGTCGCTGGTAAGGGTTGTGTCTATAAATAGACCTTTGATTAAAGGTTACGTAAAAGATCAACCATAAAGACGACCTAGAATCTTGTGAAAACCATTGGAAGTATCAAGAAGGAGTCATCTTAAAAATCCCCAAAGCTTCAGGATCAAATATATTTAGACATTTATAATATAAAGATGAAAATAGAATGTACAGGAAAAAGGATATAGTCTGGTTTTGGTCTTAAAAAGTTGCTTAGATACATTTTCCAAACCAAGTATCCTAAGGATACATCATGAAATTTAAGCTATCTAACCATCTAACCTATGATATAGGACAAAATCACTCTTTATAATTGGCCATCCTCACCAGTCTTCATCTACCAGTCTTCAAACAGGTCTTCCTCCGTCTTCAAAAAGTAAAAATTCAGTTTTCACTCCCAGCCAAAATTTCAACATCATCATGATGATCATTGGGAAGAGGCGGAGGAAGCATCATCGTTAATTTGTGAGCCCTGTCACCGATTATATAGTATGTACTACCTCCATATAACCTCCGCTCTCCAGCACACACACACACACACACACAACACATTGTGGTGTTGTATTGTTGTAACTTTTTTGCTGATAAAATTCGAGCAGGAGAGCAGGCCGACAGCCTCCCCTCGCTCCCTTTTTTTTTTGGAGCATGGAGCATCGAACGTGTAGCTGGGGGCTGAGAGAGAGGAGACGTTGAGCAGCAGATAGAGCGGTTATACATATTAGACTAGCGACTAAGTAGAACGAACGGCAACAACAATGGGAAAGCAAAGGCAAAGGCAAAAGGCACTAGGCACCACTAATACCAGCAGCGCCCCTCCACTGGAAAATATAGTTCCGAAAAGAGAATGATTCCTTTTCTGTTACCTCGAAAGAAGGATCATTTTTAATATATTCTAACTCACAGCCTACGATCTTTTGAACATAGTGATGATATTATTTTAAGATCCTGGAATATTAGATGTCCATATTATCCTTTATCTAAAAACCCTTAAATTCTTTCATTTTTAAGTAGGATCCCTCACAGGATTATTGTCCTTTGGAGGTCTATATGATCCCTGAAAATAGAATGCTCCAACAGAATATAATTTTTATTCCCGTATTTTACTAAAAAATAACGAAAATGAAAATATACCTGACTCTTTGCCCAAACTGGAATCCTATTTCTTCCGGTGCACCACCGTGGACCATAGTACCCCCGCGTAGATTCAGAGTCAGAGTTCCGATCCGATCCGATCCCAGGCAAAGCTCCACAAAAGCCACTCAAAATGTAGAAAAAAAATTAAACAGACTGAGAAAAAAATCCACCACCAACAACACGCAATAGGGCAAGGCAAACAACAACAGAGGCAGCGGCGTCGACGCCGACGCCGGCAGAGGCTGAGCCAGCAACAGGAATTTACGATTCAGTGACTACCTCTTATTGTTGTTTTTGTTGTCCGTACGCCTGACTCTGTGTCTGTGTACATTTGTTGCTATTTCACCTGGGCTGGGGAGCTCCGTGTGCGTGTGTGTGTGTGAGAGCCTATTAGGCGAAATGATCGTTTCCGTTGCAGGGCGCTAGAAGGGGTGGCGCGAGGGGATAGTTGTAGTTTCTGTTGTTTTTATTGTTTTTGTTACTTTGCCGTTACGCCTTCAGTCAGTTAATAATAGACAACAACAACAACAAAAAAAAACCAACCAAGGTGTGTAGGATAAAATTAAAAAATACACACACAAAACAGCAAAAAGGCACATACATTTAGACAGGGACAGCGAGAAAGAGAGGGAGAGAGAAATGGAGGGAACTTTGCTCAAAGCTCCGCTGCTTAGGATTCTCAGTTCCAATCGGACTAAAGCCGAGAGCCGCCACTCCACTTGTAGAATTTACAGCCCGCTTACGTAATCCCTCGCCTAAAAAACAACAACAACGTGAGACACCCAAAGATTCCTGCACACCAACACACATAAGAATATATACAATATAAAACAGTACAGTGGAACATCCCCAAATGTCCTACCATATGGGTTATTCTGGTTTAATAATAAGTAGACTCACCTAAAGACGCTCCACTGTATGTCCCACGGATGGAACACGCCTGCGTCGCTGGATCTCGAGTTTCCACATGCTTTTCCGATTTCAGTGGCCTGGAAAAGCCAGCAAAGCTACAGATGGGGTGTGGTAGGGGCGCGGGGAGTTCCAGCCCAACCCCAAAATGGAGAGCCCAACCCAAAGGTTGCTGTTGTTATTGCTAGTTGCGGTTCCTAGCTTTTTTCCAGCGCGTTTTTCTTTTTAACCCCGTTTCGCTGTCCCTCCATCCACTTGGCTGCGCCCTTCCCCTCCTTCCTTCGGAGCAGCGCAGCGCTCATCGCGTGTAAAGGAAATTAAAAATTCAAAAAGTCAAAGGCGCAAGCAAGAGAGCAACAGTCAGCTCTCTCTCTCTCTCTCGTACTGAATCGCTCTCGCTCTCTCGTTTGTGTAGACTTGGGGACTAAGCAAAAAGTCTCCACAAGTCGCAGCCCGTTCCTTTCGAGAGAGGCAACGGATGTAGGATTGCTTTTGATGTGTGTGTGTGCGCGCGCGCTGGCAGCGCGGTCGGCGCCGCTGCTTTGGAGCTTGGAAGTTGGATCACCGAGGATCACTCAGTGTATTGGTGTCAAGCGAGACGGACGAATTTGCCGACGTGCCCCAAAGAGAGTTTCTTTCGTTTCGTTCGGTTTGTTCGTGCGGATCCCTCTCTCTCTTTCCGCCCCACACGCGCGCCCGCCAGACCGCTCCCGCCCCTCGCCTCCGTCTCCCTCTCTCGCGCTGAGTTGTGAAAATTTCCACAAGTTAAAATTAAATGAAGGAAACAACAAAAAAATAAGTGCAAAGGAAGCAGGCGAATATAGCAGACGGCAGAAAAGGTGCCTAGTAATATCGCTTTAACAACTGCGGGCAGTGAATTAGCCACCCTTAAGTGAAAAACTCAAAGAAAAATCTCATAAATAAAAGAGAAACTGACGACAACTCACAAAATAAACAAAGTGCTTGAAATAGAAAACCCCACTCACGAATCGACCAAAATTAAAGGATATAGCAGCTGTGGATAAAAGGTGCCTAGTAGTTTTTAATTATACTAAATTCGAACTTGAAACAAGGGATAACACGAATATCGAATATGAACTTTCCTTTTAAAATATTGTGAATGGAGAAAAAAAATATAAGACTGTCGTTTAATATATTTTATTTATCTCGCAAGAACTCAGAAAAATATGCATTATAACTTTATAACTTTTTATGAAAACTCAATATTTAGTTTTTCCCTCAAATATAATGTCATAAGAATATATATTTTTATCTTATCCAATGTGACCCAGAAATCCATAAACATTTAAAAAATACTTCATTAAATTGCAAAGTAATAACCATTTGCAGAATTTGATATTTTATATGTAAACAAAAATAGTTACAAAAAATTTAAATTAATAGAATGTTTTGGATCTACTAAATCTGAAAAAAGTTTCGTTAGGTTAGTTCAAAATCCAACTAAAATAAGGATAATTTCACAATTAAGAGAAATTCCTATTTAAATAAAATTACTATCATAAAAATAAACAAGCAAACAAAAATATGAAATTATACGGGATCTAGGAGAAAAATCAACCAATCGCAGATAGGCAAGAATACGATAAGGACAAGCAATCAGAAGGAAAGGGTGTCTGGTAATTTAGGACTTGCTGTCGAATAATAATTCCCCCAACTGAGTAAAGTGATCTCCACAGGCAAACGGACCGCCCACCCCTAAAAAACATCCGCTCTTATCAGGCGCGGCCTGTCTTTGTGTGAGTGTGTGTGACTGTGTGCGCGTGAGTGGTGGTGCGCCGGCAGCGCAGTCGGCTTCCTGCGTCGAGGACTTTGACTTGCTCGTTCGTGCGCGAGTCTTTCCAGTCTTTCCCGAGTCTTTCCCGCAACAACAACGGACTCTCCTCTTCGTTACTACTTTCCGCCGCAGTTGCAAATAAAAAAAAAAAACACAAGAAACCGCAAACGTTAGGCGGTAAAGGAAACAAAAATTACAACGAAGTGAGCCAGAAAACAATACAATTCCATTTAAACCGAGCTATAAATGAAAAATATACTTATTTGTGCGATCGTGCCAGGCGAAAAAAAAGCTTTTTGCCGCCGTCGAGCTTTTCTAATAACTGTTTAACGTGCCAGTTTGTGTGTGATTGTGGTCATGCTCTTTCTCTCGCTCTCTGTCTGCCTCTGTATTGAATGGTGTGGCTTCTCAATTGATTTGAACAAGTGCATAAAAACAATAACAATTGCAAACAAAACGAACAGTGCCAAAGCATAGACAACAAAATAGAAGCGTGGAAAAAACAGAAACAGAGAAAAGCAAGAAAAGTGGGAGACTGTGCTGGGCCTTATGTGTGTGTGTGCCAGGAAGACGGGAATTTCTGTGGGAATGCTGAATGATTTTCAATTAAGTGTACAACAAAGCGACCGAGAAAGCGATAAGATAAGCGCGGCGAACGCAAATATTTAGCAAGTGGAGGAAGCGTGGGTTTTCGAAAAGAAGACAAGGATTTTTTGTTGGAATTACGATCACCGAAAGGTGATAACGCAGAATAACGGAGCAAGAAAAAAAAACGTGCCACGAATTTCATGACTTTCCACTGCGATTGCCTGAAATCTCGACCGTGTCAGTGTGTGTTCGTTCCAGTTTCCATGTAAAGTTTTCCATTTGCCTGTTGCCTTCGTGCTCGCTTTTAATTCCTAATTCCTCCACACCCTTTGGCAAGTTTTCAAGTCAAAGGCACACACACAGTCGCGCAGGCACAGTTGTTGCTGTCATCATTATATCGTCCCGTCCCATTTCAACAGTCGCTCTCTTCCGGCGAACTCTCTCTTTGCCTGCTGCGCTCTCTCTCGCTTGCTCAGTGCGTGTGTGGCTCATTGTTGTTGCTGCCGCTGGCGGCTGCCCATTTGAAACACATTTGAAATTTCCATTTAGATTTCCTCATTTACGTTTTCCCTCATCGAGCGGGCCTGCATAATGTGCTGCTTTGCTCGTTTGACCCTTTGGGGTCGTCTCTTAAATTAAATTCTGTGCTCGCGCGCTCAATTGGACGCCGGCAGCGCAGCAACAGCGTTTCCATTGGAGAGTCCTTTTTTGGTTGTAGGGGAAACATAAAAACTCTACACACACAGTGGTCTGGGATACGTGTAACCTAGGATCGACAAAATTTGGTAAACCCTCAGTTGCAGTTGAGGAATTTTTAAATTTTAATTTTGAGACGGGAATTAGTAGGGACAGGGACCTGAATTTTAATTGTTGGGAAATTGCCATTTTTATAACAAAGAATAATAATAATGGCATGTAGTTTGTTAATTACATATATTTAACAAATGCTCTTTTGCAAACAAACTATTTATGAAATAATATCAAATATAATTAAAGTAATACAAAGAATGTTAGATAAAGCAAAAACCACAATTAATTGATTTTATTCTTTAGGAAAAAAAAAGGTTAATTGATTTTTAGCCGATAAAAAATCAACTTTACCCCTTTATCAGCATTCCTAGGTTTTACAACCTCCAACATGTTTCTGAAATCCAAATCCTGGAACCCTAAAAATACTAATCTTTGTAATTCCTTCCATTACAGCACGCCCTGGAATATATGTTTTAACGGCTGCCCCCCGCTCAGAATAAGTCTCACAGGGTATCCAGGAATATCCCAGAGCAAAAGGACAATCACAGGACCTTAAATGACCCCCTGGCCACGAATGAGGACATAGATCAAGATCGTTGCCTCTCACTCACTCACTCCGCTTTGCTCCTCTGCTAAGTGACGCAAACACGACGGCTTCCCAATGAAGATGGCATCTCAACGCTTCTGCCTGCGGTGGAACAACCATCAGAGCAACCTGCTGTCAGTCTTTGACCAGCTGCTCCACGCAGAAACCTTCACAGATGTGACGCTGGCCGTCGAAGGGCAATACCTGAAGGCACACAAGGTGGGTGTTGTCTAGATCTATGATCATTGAATATTAGGAAGTGGCAAAAATAATATTTTTAATTAAACTAAACCTAAGCATTGATAAATATAATAAACTTTCTTCTTCCTCCTCAGATGGTGCTATCCGCCTGCAGTCCGTACTTCAATGCCCTGTTCATAAATCATCCGGAAAAGCATCCGATCGTCATACTTAAGGATGTGCCTTATTCGGACATGAAATCCCTGCTGGACTTTATGTACAGAGGCGAGGTCTCTGTGGACCAGGAGCGACTTACCGCATTCCTGCGCGTGGCCGAGAGCCTGCGCATCAAGGGCCTCACCGAGGTCAACGACGACAAGCCCTCGCCGGCCACAGCTGGAGCTGGAGCTGCAGCGGGAACAGTTGCAGCAGGCTCCGAGAGTACGCCCACTCCCCCGCAGCTGCAGCGAATTCAGCCTTACTTGGTGCCACAGCGGAATCGTACACAGGCCGGCGGTCTGCTGGCCAGCGCCGCTGCCGCCAATGCTGGAAATACGCCCACCCTGCCTGTGCAGCCATCGCTGCTTAGCTCAGCCCTGATGCCCAAGCGGAAAAGAGGGAGGCCCCGCAAACTATCGGGCAGCTCAAACGGCACGGGGAATGACTACGACGATTTCGAGCGCGAGAACCTGATGAATGACTCCGATCTGGGCAATGGCAAACTGGGCAACGACTCCTACTCCGGCAATGATGATGGCTCCGATGATAATCAGCAAGATGCAGGCAATCCAGATGATCTTAATGTGAGTTTAAGAATATAAAATAGCTTGGATTTATCTAAAATAGAGTGTTATTGTTCCTGAATTTCCATATATTTACAGTAAGCTTAATTAACTTGTATATATTTTCTTCTCCTCACAGGAAAGCCGCGACTCTCTGCCCACGAAACGATCAAAGAACGCCAAGGATCACCGCGTTGTGAGCCACCACCACCAAGAGGACAACAGCACAACTTCCGGTGAGTTCAAACACTGCCGATCCATTCTCTTAATAAGAACCATTGCATAGTTTTAAGATCATTTGAATTAAAACCATATAAAAGTCCAACAAATGCACCATCAACCAATATCTCGATACCTCTCATGTGCACCCAGCAAAAATCGAATTACCAACTCAATCCAAAACAGAGCCAGGCTGAATGAAGTCTCATTATATATATATTTAGTATATATAACCACATTCGTTCGACAAATCTCATCTGCGAATATCGGAAAAGCTAAAAGGGATTTTACGCATTTCAATTAGTTGTAGAATCTGAAAACTGAAAAGCTAAAACTCGCGTCGGTTTCTCGCTGCTCTCTCCCTCGCCCCTCCTCCTTCTACTCCCACAAGAAAGTGAAAAGAAAATATAAGAAAAGTGAGAATATAATACGAAAAGCAAAGTGAAAAGTGTTATCGTTCGAAGGCATCTCTTCCGTCCGTCGGCAGGTGAGTGTCCCCAAAGATGATGATGTTGATGATGCCCAAGAAATGCAAATCCACAAGCTGACGAAGAGAATTAAAGAATTGTGAAGTTGAGAATCGGGTTGAGCTCACAGGGATTCATGGCCGACGGGATAATGAAAATATAACTAAGATTACAAATTTTCCAAATTCCAAAACCAAAAATATATATCGCGAAAAATTCCTGAAAAATGAATAAGCGTCACCTCTGCTCTCTCTCTCTGTCTCATAAAAATGACCATCACCACCAAAAATGAAATGCTGATCCTTGTTGTCTATTTCCGTACCATATCCTCCTCGAAACAAACAAGAACCGAAACAACATGAATGAAAAACTGATCAACTGAAGAAGAAGCAAAGCAAAAATACAGAACACTGAACTGAACTGAAAAAACTTTTCGAACAAACTCTCGCAACGCGTTGAAAATGGCTTGAAATCCCTATAGCTTTTCCGATCCGATTTGAAACTCTTTCACTCTTCCTCTCACTCGCTCTCTCGCGTCATGTGTTTTGCCTTTCTCTTGCATATGTACATACATCCTGCACACACACACACAACACACCCATTTATACACACATATCACCTTATATTACTTGTACTAAGTTTATACGCCTGCAATATATACTTATTTATTTATTATTTAAATAACGTGATTTAAAATCCCTTTTAAAGGTGTCCAAAAGTATGCTTCAAAATTGTGAAAAAATGATTGAAGAACAATACACCTTGAATATTATTTTTCAGATAAATGTCCATGAATTAAATCATAAATTAAAACACAAATCAAGCCGGCGTATAATCATAGTACTAGAAATCTAACTAGACCCCAGAGTTAACCAATTTATTTTTAATAAATTTCTTTTTAGATGGCAACGACAGCGATGGCGAGCCAATGGACACCTCTTACATGGAACCTCAACTCATGCTGGATGAATACGACGAGCCCGTGGAGTTCAAGTACAATCCCCTCACCGACAACAGCTCGCCCACGCAGGATCAGACGGACGGCAGCCATCTCAACGAGCAGGCGCGCCAGCAGGCCTTCCTCATAGCCGCCCAGCGGAAACATCAAGCGGACACAGCAGCAGCAGCGGCTGCGGCCGGCGGCGGACTCAAGCTCATCGTGGGAATGGCAGCTGGCGGGGCGCAGGTGAAGAGCATGGTCAGCATACCCAAACTGACGCCAATTGGCAAGGTCAATGCAGCATCCACGCCTCTCAGTTCGCCCGCCGCCTCCTCCTCCGTAGCAGCGGCTGCTGCGGGAAAGCCTCGCGTCCAGAAACGCCCCAAGCTGGGCAAACAGAACGGCGACGTCAAGCCGACGGCCGTGTTCACCAGTCAGGAATACCTCGATCTGTACAATAGCAACGATGGCTTCAAGTTCAAGGCCGGCTCCCTGAGTGGCAGTACGCCCAACTTGAGCAGCAGCGGCGGCGGCGTGGGCACACCCTCGGTGAAGACCAAGCTCAATCTGAGCAGCAACGTGGGCGAGGGCGAGGCAGAGGGCTCGGTCCGGGACTATTGCACCAAGGAGGGCGAGCACACGTACCGCTGCAAGGTCTGTTCGCGCGTCTACACGCACATAAGCAACTTCTGCCGGCACTATGTGACCTCGCACAAGCGCAACGTCAAGGTGTATCCGTGCCCGTTCTGCTTCAAGGAGTTCACGCGCAAGGATAACATGACGGCGCACGTGAAGATCATCCACAAGATCGAGAACCCCTCCACGGCGCTGGCCAATGTGGCGGCAGCGAATCTCGCCGGCCAACCGCTGGGTCTCTCGGGGGCCTCGACGCCGCCGCCACCGGATCTGAGTGGACAGAATTCGAATCAATCGCTGCCCGCCACCGGCAACAATGCGCTCTCCACCTCCTCCTCCTCGTCGACATCGTCCTCCAGCGGTGGCTCCCTGGGACCGCTGACAGCGTCCACGGCACCGCCAGCGCCAGCAGCAGCGGCGCAGTAATAAATCTCCGAACCCAACCTCACTCCAAGTCCAAAAAGCAAGGAAGAAAAGAAGGAAAGACGAAGGGAAACAAAGATAATAAGTAGACAAGCGACAAGCACTCAAAGAAATAGTGGAGTAGGAAGCAATAATCGTAAAGGAGAGAGAGGAGAGGTGGCAGGAGGAATCAGGTTGCAGCGCCAGGCGCTCTTCGCGATTTTTTGTTTGTTGAGAGAGAGAGAGCAGCAGCTTAAGCAATTAAAGTAGATCTTTTTTTTGTTGATTTTGTTTTTAGTTTTTTACTTGGCTTTGATTAATTATTATTTAACATTTTTTAAACTAAAAAAAAGGAGAAAAGAAAAGCAAGCGATTTACGGTTATTTTACATTGTGCAATTATTATTATTCTTCGATTACAATTCTCCGACTCTCTGGCTCTAGAGTTTTGTACTTTTTTCTGGACCCAAACCTCTCCTAGGCTTAAGCTAGGACCCTAAACTAAACCTAACCCGATTATAATTATTTATACACCCGAAAACCAAGGAATATCAATTTGGACACCGCAGCGGCCTTACTAAGCATCCATTCGGGCAAGAGTTACACTAAAAAAAACCACAACAAAACCACAACAACCCGCACGTTTAGATAATTAAACTATATATATATATATTAATATATATATGCAGATATGTTATACATAATTATAAACCTAAAATAAGTATAAATATTGAATGGTATGTCTAGCCCGTAGTTCTATTAATTAATTTATCATTATCACTATGTTCGATACGCTAATGTTAATACTAAATAATATTACAAGCCGAAATCTAAAAGGAAGACGGGGAGAATCCATGTATAATGTTAATTAATGCGAGAGGGAGCGCAAATCTACCTTGTTGCCTTCAAATGAAGCTAGTTAAAAGTTAAAAAAAGCGAGTCTGGGTTCAAGTGCCCCCAAAGGACGCCCAGAACTCCTCCTATGTAGTTTCCCCCTGCAAATATCCCACAATCATAATAGAGAACCCATTTAATGGGGGCGATCGATAAACAATTAACGATAGACACACAAAAAGCAACAATAAATACTGTAATTTAACGCTAAAAATAATGGTATATATATAATAACATAATTTATCAATCAATCAAACGATTTATATGTTGTATATCGGAGGCTTAAATTATCGCCAAAGAAAATGAAAGAAAATCAAAACAAAACCTAAACGAAAATGCAGTTGAAAAATCTAACAATAACGTGGCAAAAGCAGCAAGCAAACCAGGAAAAACACACAGAAAAACGATCTCCAAACAAAAATAAATAAAAACAAAACAAAATACAAAATACAAAATACAACCACTTGAAAAGGTTAAAAATATATGCAAGTAATTCCTCAAAAAGTCATATTTGTTGCAATTCGAAAACTAGTTTAAACTGAAAACTGCTAGCGAAAAACTGAAACAAAATTAAGCGCAATCTAAAACAAACAATAAACAAGCTGCGTACGCTAATTTATTAAATAATTTTTGTTTTTAATTCTTTATTTAGTGGTAGCTAGTGCAATTTAGTCCGTAAGCCGCCGTCAAACACCGATTTCCATCTTCGACCACCAACCAATCTCCAATCTTCCACACTCTTCTCTTTTGGCGTTAATTTTAAACAATCAAACAACACACGCATATTGTTTGTACTATATTTTACTTTATTTTTAGTCTACTTTTTTATATATACACATAAATATATATTTACATATATTTTTGCAAACAAAAAAAGCTTCAGCAATTTTCTCGCCTTCAAAAAATATGTCCAAAACTCGAAATCTATGCGAGGAATATATTATATATATACAGCTTACACATAATATATAGAGTGAGTCATGCTTTGATGCCCAAAGAAAAGAATAATAAGAAAAACAATAAATAAAGAAATGCAAGGCAAATAATAAACAAAACAAAAACAAAAACCTTCCACATGGAAATGAGAAAATTGTCTGGAATTGTTGGTAAACATGGTTTTCCGTTTAAATTAGCCAATTACGAGACACACACACACTTTACGATATATATGTATAATACGATACGTTAAACATAATTACTAGTAAATCACACACGCAATATTAATCAAGCAGAACATTTATTATATTATATATCGTTTAAAACTGACCAACAGAAGAAAATAAAACGAAACACAATTGAAAAAACAAAATGCAAAAAAAACACTTGAACAAAATCAGTTCTGAAACACAAATTGATTGGTTTTATTTACGTATCTACGAGTTTCGCTCAACTTGTATATACTTTCGGATCCGTTTCCTAGACTAAAAGGAAATAAACTTAAAGGAATAAGTCCCCTTGTAGATCCAGATTTGCTGGTACATTGCAGGTAGATCGTGGAAGAGAGAGCGAGGGATAAATGGGACAATTATTATTAACAGAGATTTGGGAAAACCTTTTCTTGAGCAACCCGCCGCACACTAAATTTTTTTTAATTTTAAATAATTGACTCTTATAATAAAAATATTAAACCAACAAAACGTCATGGGACACCGGCCGGCAATGCAATTTTTTTTTCAAAATCACAAAACGGAAAGACCGAGAGAGTCGACGGGAAAACGAACAAAACCGAGGCAAGACAGTTTAGAGATGGCATCCCGAGCAGGTTACCCTTTTCCGGCGGGACACGGGATACGCACTCGTGCAAGCGAGGGGAAACCTCATTAAATAATAATTTAATATAAGGTTTTTAAAGATTGATAATGTATTTTGGAATAATTTATGTGCTTCCTTCCATCTGAAATATGTACATATATTTTTTAAATATGCAACACATTTCACTTGCTCATCTCTGAATACAAAATGTCGACGGCAACACGATGCAACTTTTGGATTATGCAAATTTAAAATTTAAAAAAATTCAAAATTTAAAGCCAACTTGCTGAACACGCTTGTAAGTAATTTTATAACGACTGTACAGCATTTTAAAATCACAGAACCTTTGTTCAATTCTAATTCAAACCTCATCTTCCCTATATGCAATCCCACAACGATCAACACCCTGCAAGTTCTTGATTTTCTTATAATAGCGATGATTTTATATCTTTTATGAAGTTAACATCATATTTAAGATAATAAGAATATATCCTGAAATCAAAAAAGACAAAACAGTCTGGAAACAAATAAATCATTTAAAAGATATTTTAGTTACGTTCCTATTTCTGTTTATTTAAAGATAAAAGATAAATCTAGGCATTACATAAGCATATGAAAGATCCCAATCGTTTACAAGGTCCATTCACTGTCCGACTCGTACTCCTCCCAATCGGGCTTCACGCCCACGGGCAGCTTCTTCTGCTCCAGATAAACGTTGAACTGCTCCGGAATGGACATGAACCTGCGTATTTTCAGGCGAAACTGTCGCCAGGTCCATTGGCCGAAATTCTTGCGATCCGTGACCATGGCCTTGTAGTTGAACTTGTGTTTGTTGAGGAAGTAGGTTAGCTCCTTCACAACGCCCTTGGGTAA